>DF236997.1:243775-264992 GCA_000708835.1 Klebsormidium nitens
CATGGGCTCGCCTGAGTTGTGAAGGACTCCAGGTTCCGCCATTCGACGGCTGAGAATTTAACTTCAACACACGATGCTTTGGAGGTTGCTGTTCTTTGTGTAACGCGTGGCATCTGCAGAGGGAGCCGCGTCTCTCCCAATCACAGTCGAGCAAACTGCTGACCTGTCACATTGTGGATGCGAGCTAGTTGCCCAGGCCTTCTTCCTTTGCTGCTCGCAGGGAAACGCTGCGCAGCATTGCCGTTGGCGTTGCCGGCGTTGGCTGTTGCGCACCAAGTAGCGCTACCTACATAATACTAACAGTAGGGGGGTGCGTATTGCTCTTTTGTGTCTCCTAAACCTGCACTTAGAGTAAACCTAGCAAAATGTCGATCGCAGGTGGAGCGACGGCGCTCGGCGCTAAGGCCACGTTTGTGAATCCCGCGTCCCTTGTAAACAGCGCTGCTTCCAACCACTTGGCCCACACACCTGCTGCGGCGGCCCTGCCCCATGCCCTTACACGCACAAACAGTCTCGGGTCCGGTTCTTTGTTTGCAAGCCTGTCTCTGGATGGCTCTCCGAGCAGCTCGTACTCCGGCCAGAAGCTCAGCGGAGCGACTCAAAAAGAAATAAAGCAAAGTCGGAAGAGGCAGGGTGGCGCGCTGAATACGACCGCAGCATTCGGCAACGTCTTGGGAGGCTTGTTTGGGGGTTCAAAGGGCGACGATGGGTCAGCGACAGCGAAAAAGTATGCGTCAAATGTTGAGAAAATCAACGGGCTTGAGGCGAGAATGCAGGCGCTGAGCGACGAGGAGTTGCGGCAATGGACAACGGAACTGCAGCGGAGGGTCCGGGGCGGGGAAAGTTTAGATATTGTGCTGCCCGTGGCATTCGCAGTGGTTAGGGAAGCGTCTAAGCGGGTGCTGGGGCTCCGGCCTTTTGACGTGCAACTGATTGGTGAGTCGGCGCATCTGCTCTTTCAAATGGGCTGCCCACCTTAATTCGAGAATTGAAGCAGCCCTAAAAGCCCTAAAAGTGGCCCTTGCTGAATGACATTGGGTTCCTTAGAATAAGGGCGGAGCGGTTTCAGAAAGTTCTTCCTGAGTCCTGTATATGGACGTTTTTAGACATTGGTCACATTGTTCTTTGCCTCTGCAAAATCTGTGGCAAGGTAGTGTTGTTTCCGAAGTGGGTAGGTCAGCCGTCATTAGGTGGCCATATTGTGGTGGCATACTTTCGAACTTTCTTAAAAGTCCACGTTCAGGTTCAGCGGATAGGATTGATAAAACTTTTGCAAGACTAGTGTCGGTCGAAAATGTCGTCCACCAAGTCAAGCACTTCGGCTAGCACCATGCATAATCCTCTCTGCGTGAATGGGGAAATGATTTTGTCTGATGTCGGGCCGATTTCAGAGGGCGGTTTGGTACGCGCCATCTGCTCGCACATAAATGTCTCGCAAACAGTCATCAATGTTCCTATGCCAGGTGGTATGGTGTTGCACAAGGGCGAGATTGCGGAGATGCGGACGGGGGAGGGCAAGACGTTGGTGGCCGTGCTGCCCGCGTTTCTGAACGCACTGTCTGGAAAGAGCGTGCACGTTGTCACGGTCAATGATTATCTGGCACGGCGTGATTGCGAGTGGGTGGGCCAGGTGCACCGCTTCCTGGGCCTCAAGGTGCGTGCCCGCTGTAGAGGATATCCTTCTTTGTTCGTTCGCTGTGTTTTGTTGGCGCCTGACTGCAGTTTGAAGCAGCGGTGAGGACGCTTTGCTGTTGTTGAGATCCAGGCAATTACGGCATTCGACTGTCAAACTTTGTGTTTAGTAGGAGTGCGTTCGGTCGCAAGCAGCCGGGCGGAATTCCCTATGGTCTGGGCTACGTTTCTTCACTCAGCAAGGGGCAGGTCTCTTGAATCTTATGGGTCAGGAGAGATCAAGGAAGTAACAGAGCACTCCATGCTCTTAGATACAACTTGAAAGAGCATATAAAAGTACAAGCATTGGACTCGTGCTAAGGGTATAGTTCTGTTGGATATTGTGAAAGGCTGGTGAAGGCTGGTGTGATGCTTGTTTCCCTGGGCAGCTTGTTGCCCAAGTCCGACTACTGCTTTGAGGGCTATTTCGTGCCTCACCCGAAACTGTCAATTCCTTCACCGAATACTGCCATATTTGCCATATCAGAAAACCCGTTTTTAAAGCATGCTTTGCAAGCGTTTTGACCGCAATAGTACCACAAGGCCATCCTCCAACTTGTGCATCTTTTGTGTGCTGAATTTCAAAGGTCTATATTACAGCTTTCTTTTCACCCCTGGCGTATCCCTGCTCCAGTAATGACTTTGTCACAACTTTGGGGAGTCAAGAGTTCCGTCAGCGGTTGGTTCGGCATCATTATATTTTTAAAGGTTCTCTGTTACAACAGGCAGAGACCAAGATGGTTAGAAGAAAGGCAAAGCGAAAGGAGGGCTCAATGGGAGGGCATGTTCCGACGCTTTCTCATTTCTTTCTGCAGGTGGGCCTCATCCAAGCTGGCATGACCTCCGAGCAGCGGCGGGAGAGCTACGCCGCTGACATCACATATGTGACCAATAGCGAGCTTGGGTTTGACTATCTTAGGGACAACATTGCAGGGGTGAGCATCTCGTTGAGTGGTTGGGATTGAGTGTTTTGACATACTCGGAAAAGGTCTGACAGAAAGCTGTTATTGGATAGACGGAAATGTTCTGTGCACGCTTTGGAATATTGAAGACGCTTTTGCCAGACTGGAAGTAGAGCTATCTGTTGGTGCATCTGCTTTTCCGCCAGTTCATGTCTTGGCTTGTAATGGTACAGTGCGGCTCTGCTGCCCAAACGTCTGACCTTGGCTTACGTCTCTCTTAACCAACACCTTTCCAGCTTACACAACGGATTCTCCTCATAACACCTTTCTTGACTGTCTGTCGACCTCGGCCTTCGTTCTACTATCCTGAAAGTCCCCTCTGCACGGACTTGCGTCCTCATGTTCTTCCTCCCTGAATCACACTCTTCTTGCCTAATTTCCCCCACCTCGCTCGTTGCTTCAGGCGAGAGAGGACCTAGTGCTGCAGCGCGAGTTCAGCTACTGTATCATTGACGAGGTCGACTCCATTCTCATCGACGAGGCGCGCACGCCGCTCATCATCTCCGGGGAGAGCGACAAGCCGGGGAAGAAGTACGAGATGGCCGCAAAGATTGCATCCATTTTCGAGCGGGACTTCCATTACACCGTCGACGAGAAGGCCAAGTCGGTCGTGCTCCAGGAGAAGGGCTACGAAGACGCGGAGGCAGCGCTTGCGGTGAGTATCTGTTTGCTTATCAAGACAGGGACAGTCCGACAAGAGGTTTGCAGAAATTTGGATGACACATGGGATTGGTTGCGGTAGCCTTCCGCTTCAGTGGATTGTTAGGGAGTTGGAGAGGCGGTAGCAAATCGGCGTTTAAATGCTGGGTTTTCTTGATCAACACCTGGGCTGTAGGAAACGCCGAATCTCCTCGGGTGATTGGGGTTCCTGACGTCTTCCACAAACGAGCTCCTGTCGGGAAGACGACAACAGTTGTCAGGTTTGCCCCAATCAACGACACAGCATCCAGACATGACGCGGAGAGTGTTTGAGAAAACAGACGTCATCTAATCTCACTCTTTGTGCTTCATGCGGCAAAATGGGCACAACAAAATTCCTGCAAGCGTCTGCACGCAGTCCGGACAAGAGCCTTCTCATTCCTCTTTCTCAGGTCAAGGACCTTTACGACCCGCGCGAGCAGTGGGCGTCGTACATTCTGAATGCGATCAAGGCCAAGGAGCTGTTCCTGCGGGACGTCAACTACATCGTGAAGAACGGCGAGATCTACATTGTAGACGAGTTCACCGGCAGAGTCATGGAGGTACGTGGCAAGTCTGCGTCGCTCAGCGAAGACAAGACATCAGATGTTTTCTTGAAGAAGAAGAATGCCTTGATACGACAGTATTTTCCCCGTCGAAGAATGACGGGGTTCAGGAGACTGAGTGGAAAGCCGGTACATGTGTCGAGTTCAAAGCGGGGCAATCAAGGAATTCAAGGGCAGAGTTTTTAGCAATGTAGCATACCAAGGCACCGCCGAAGTAACCTGAGCCCGGAATGTGCCTGAGTTTTCAATTAAGACACTTATAGGAATTATATAGAGATGAACATGAAAAATAGACTGACCGAATTAGTATACACGATATCGTTAGTATTCTCTGCTCTCCGCCTGTCAAACGATGCGGACCTGTGTCGGAGGGCTATGATTGCATTTCTAAGCATCGGTCACTGATGCTTGTGACTGCAGGGACGGGTCAAAGCTTCCGCCAGTGGGCTTGGTTGCTTCATCAGACAACTGCACCTCAGCTTCCTTCACACCCTGCACAGGCAGCCTACATCACAAGTCTTAGCTGCGGATTAGCTTCGAGAAGGCTCAGTTCTAATCCGTCTCCCGTCTGTACAGGGTCGGCGGTGGAGCGAGGGGCTGCACCAGGCGGTGGAGGCGAAGGAGGGGCTGGAGGTGCGCAACGAGACGGTGACGCTGGCGAGCATCAGCTACCAGAACTTCTTCCTGCAGTACCCCAAGATCTGCGGCATGACCGGCACCGCCGCCACTGAGGCCAACGAGTTCAAGAACATCTACAAGCTCGACGTCACGTGCATCCCCACCAATCGGCCCATGGTCAGAAAGGTGAGGCGCGGCGCGGGAGACGCTCCGGGGGGAGTGGAAAAGTGGCCCCACAAACGCTTTATCGCCGCTTTCTCTTTGACTGCTCTCCTCACGGCCAAGTTTGTTTTTCCCCTTGATGTGAATTTTCCATGCAGGTTCCTTTCAGTAATGCACGTCAGCTGATCGTGGCAATCGGTTTTGCTTGTCATCCTGGAAGGATACTCAACAGGATTTTCCGCAGAGTAGGATACCCATCTAGTCAACTACTTAACGCCCCCCGCTCCGTAACTTTCACCTCAACGTCTCATGAACCTCCTTTGAAGATTGCTACTACACCCGCGGTCACTGACAGCAAGTCAGACATGGGCGTCGTTAACCCCTTCACTAAACCTCTCCCTTATCCCTCTCGAAACCTGTTTTCAGGACGAGAGCGACGTGGTGTTCCGTAGCGTGGACGGCAAGTGGCGCGCTGCGGTGGTGGAGGTTGTGCGCATCCACAAGCAGGGCCGCCCCGTGCTGGTCGGCACCACCTCCGTCGAACAGTCGGAGCTCATCTCGGAGAAGCTCACAGAGGCCGGCATTAAGCACTCGGTACGTTTCCTTGCGGCATCTTCCCTTGAATTGAGCCTTTGGGGCAGTTTTCTTGCTTCAGTGTAAGTTTTGAGATAACATGCTGATCGAGCAATCGGAGCTCATCTTCGAGAAGCTCACAGAGGCCGGCATCAAGCACTCGGTGCGCTTACCGTCGGCTCTCTACCTGACTTCGATGTTCTTCTTTGGCAGCTCGTTTTTTAATCAACAAGTTGACCTACTCCCTTCGTGAATGAGAACCTTGTCCGGTTATTATGTTGACGGTAGGTCTAGAGACGCGCACTCTCGACGGCAAAGCAGCCATAACCTGATGTGACGCCCAAGCGCTAGATCTCCTCCACTCAGAACGTTACTCAATTATGCAGAAACTATCCTTATGCACAGATATCAGTCAAAAGCAAATGTGACGAAGCCCGGAGCAAGGTCGAAATGCTGCAGCTGTATCGGGTCTCTAATCAAATGCCCGCTGAAACATGCTCTTCTTTCCTGCCAGCTCTTGAACGCCAAGCCCGAGAACGTGGAGCGCGAGGCCGAAATTGTGGCGCAAAGTGGTCGGCGAGGCGCGGTCACGATTGCGACCAACATGGCAGGGCGAGGGACGGATATCATTCTGGGGGGGAACGCAGAGTACATGGCCAAGCTGAAGCTGAGGGAGGTCCTCATGCCCAAGTGAGCAAACCGAACAACATGCGATTATTGGCGGTTGAATCGAGGCGAAAGGCAGTTTATGTGGCTGCTTTCTGAGGCCTCGTTTTGGCTCGAAATGAGCTGTTGGACCGCCTTCAACAGGTCCATGTACTTCTGAGAAATTTGTCGGAAAGATGTAAGACAGTTGATTTCGATTCTTAGAAAGAGACGCTCTTTCTGGATTGTTTAAGTAAGACTAGAAGAGACGTGCGGAACTGATCGTGTTGACGCGTGCAGGGTGGTGCGGATAAACGACGAGGAGCTGCCCAATCTGCGGGGCAAGAGGATGATCATCCGGTCGTGGCGGGTGAGCAGGCCGAGTTCACAATTTCAAACACGAGAGTTCTGTTTGAAAATTCATTGGGTTTTAAAAATCCAATGGTTTGCTCAGTCATGGCAGAAGATGAGGGATTGGGTCCAAGCACTGAAGCAATGGCAGTTCGCAAGCAGTGTCCGGTTGGATGAAGACTCTCCTGTGCTTGTGGAACTTATCTCGCGGCTTGGACAATGTCAAGTGGACAAGCGAACTGGTACTGGAGTGGAAACAGCGTTTTCGGTCTGTTCAGAAAGAAAGCTTTCACGATCGTGCTGCCAGGGAGTCGTCCTTTTGGTGTCTCCAAACAGCAATCCGCTCCTTCGTATTCTGTCCCAGACATCGAGGAGCGAGACTTCGGTTCACCTTTGCAGCACAGAAAACTCTCTTCCGTAGACCCGTTCCAAGGGCAAATTATTACAACTGGAGGGTTTGTCCAGTGTAGCTGTCAGATGACAATTTCGCCCCTGTCTGGAAGGTTTTGCCCTTAACCACAACTGGTTTGAGAGCATCGTGCAGATGTGGATTACGCTTTCCTTGGTAGAAGGGCACTAACGCAACCAGAAACCGAAGTGGGTTAACGCTGATCTCTTACCTGTGTTTCGCAGACGTCCCCCGACCTGTACCCCGCTAAGCTGAAACCCGAAACGTTGGCCCTCGCCGAAGAGGCGGCCAAAGCTGCGGAAGAGGCGTGGGGCACAAAAGCAGTGCCGGAACTAGAGGCGGAGGAACGCCTCTCGATTGCGGCGGAAAGGGTGAGGCCGCCTTGCCTGTATTTGCGCTGTACGTCTAGTCCACAAACAAAGATCGTGCGGAAGGAGAGTCTTGTTTTAAGGTCAGAATTGTGCGCCTGAGATTAGAGATGGACAGTGGAGCGTTGCTCGGGCGACTGTTGAAGGAAGAGCTCGCAAAGTCAAAAAGGCATGGAGGAAAGGAGGTACTGATCCGAGCTGACAGGGCTGTCTCGTGCACCATCTGCTTTGTGCTTTTTTACCTTGTCACCCAAGGCCGTTATTTCCCCTTCACGAGTACGCTACGAATGTCTAGGTTACTCGGATACCCCTCGCTTCTCAACAGGACGAATAGAACGCCCTACAAGATGTTCGTCCTTGTGCCCTCGTTCTTTCGCAAATTCCACTCTCTCGTTATGCCGCAGGCGCCGACGTCGGACCCAGTGATTGCGAAGCTGCGCGAGGCGTTCAATGCGATGGAGGCCGAGTTCAAGACGTATACGGACAAAGAGAAAGAGGAGGTCATCAAGCTGGGGGGATTGCACGTTGTAGGAACGGAGCGCCACGAGTCGCGGCGTATTGACAACCAGGTACGAAGCGGTCGGGGCACTTCTACTTCTGGGCTATCTCGCGGCCTTGTTGGGTGACTACTTTCAATCCGTTTGTGCATCGTTTGGGTTAGAGGTTTTCCTCGGAGTGCATGCTCTGGTCGGAAAGTAGGTTGAGAAGAAGTGCATGTTGACGGATGACCTTCTTCTGCTGAGGTGAGTTGAGCCGGTTGGCGCCGACCTGCTTGACCCTGTTCGCCCCCCCATCACTACAATCAACTCAGTGGACAAGTCGCTGTGCGCCTCATATTGCATCCTTGGCTGAAGTCCATCTGTAGGGTAACGCGTTCTCCAAAACCGCACGCATTCCTCAAGTTAACATCGAGCTCCCTGGATATCCATGCTCGGCTTCCCCGCTCTCGTTGCAGCTGCGGGGCCGTTGCGGGCGGCAGGCGATTCTGGCAGCACTTGTTACTCCCCATTTGCTGGTGTTAAAATGCTTTTGCTGCAGAGTGGTTTAGTTCAGAACGGAACGAGCGGCGGATCCTCTGTGCTAACTTTCTCCTCACTCTCGTTGCAGCTGCGGGGCCGCAGCGGGCGGCAGGGCGACCCCGGGAGCACGCGCTACTTCTTGTCGTTGGAGGACAACTTGTTCCGCGTGTTTGGCGGCGACCGCATGAAGAACCTCATGACCGCGTTCCGCATCGACGACCTGCCGCTCGAGTCGCGCATGCTCACCTCCAGCCTGGACGAGGCGCAGAAGAAGGTCGAGCAGTACTACTACGAGCTCAGGTGCGGGCTGGGTTCGGGTTTTAGCTTGCGTTTGAGTTTCGGATCTTGGTCTTGGGCTTTTGTGTCATGATTTTGGGTTTTTAGGTTGGAAGTGTTCGCAGAAGAAGGTTGAGCAGTACTCCGACAAGCTCAGGTGCGGGCTCGGTTCTGGTCTGGGTCGCCTTTTGAGAGGTAATCTTGGCATTTGAAAGAGTTTGAGCTTGCGAAGATGGGCTTGGGGCGCAGAAGAAGGTCGAGCAGTATCGTTACGAGCTGAGGTGCTTCAGCATTGAGGTCTAGGGGCTTATGTTTCAGTGGTTGGTGCCAAGGAGACGATGCAAGATGATGAGGTATTTTTGTCGATAGGAGCCGTTTGCACTGGTCCAACTTAAGCTGCGGGGCCTTTCTCCGGTTTGATTTGCGTAGGCGACTGGGCATTTTGCACGAGAAGCGAAGTTCGAGGCGGAAACAGGAGGCCCTTCCTGTTGATTCGCGAGCTGTTGAGATTCGTAACCCAATATGAATCTGACAACCGTTCCTCGGACAGTTGAGACACTGTCTTGACGGAGCTGCCCCGCTGTCCAAGCCCGTCTTTGTCACCTTCTTGATTCGTAATTCAGCCTTACTAAGTGATTGACCATCCACCGTGATTTTAATCCGCTACAGGAAGCAGCTGTTCGAGTACGACGAGGTGCTCAACAGCCAGCGCGAAAAGGTGTACGCGGACCGCCGCCAAGCGCTTGTCGCGGAGAGCCTGGAGGGCCAGATGATTGGCTACGCGGAGCGGACCATGGACGACATTCTGGAGGCCAATATTGACCCCACGCTGCCGCGCGACCAGTGGCCCATGGAACCGCTCGTCGGGAAACTGATCCAGTGAGTGGGCATCGAGATTCTGTCCGTGGTTACAGGCGGCAAGCTCACCCACTCGATGACTTAGCGTTCTCTCTTCTCGTCGCTCTCGCACGAGGTCGAAGATGAATGAGCTTCTTACGAGGTTGTGTGCCGAGCGCCACTGCAAGTCGAAACCAGAATCCACTTGAACGTAAACCAGATGAGCTTTGGAAACACACGTGTTGTGAATCCTGAGTGTCGTGGCATGCCTTAAGCTGCACACTGCGGATTTAAATGTGGGCGGCCCTCTCTGAGCATATAGACTTTGCCCAAGCAAGGACGGGAAGAAATTCTGCTTTCATTGATCAGCTCTGCCTCTACGAGTTGCCTGAACAGAACAAGCTCGATTGAAACACCACCGTCTCAGAAACTGTAAATTCCTCGCCCCAGGTATTGCTGGATGCTGGAGGATCTTACTCCCGAGCTGCTCAACGAGTACTGCCCGACTTACGATAGCCTGCGCGACTACTTGCGCGAGCTGAGCCGCAACGCGTACCTAGAGAAGCGGCGCGCGGTGGAGGAGCTGAAGCCGGGGCTCATGGACCAGGCGGAGCGTTTCTTCGTGCTGAGCCAGACGGACAACCTGTGGAAGGAGCACCTGCAAGCCATCAAGTTCGTGCAGCAGGTGAGCGCCACGTGGCAGGGCAGGAGAAGGTAGAAGAGGAAAAGTCACACTAGGAGGAAGGGCCGGGGGGAACGGGCGGCAAAGAAAAGTAGGCAGTGTTGGAAGTGGGTACGAAGAGATTGCGGAAGCGGGCCTTAAAGAATAAGCTCAGTAGAGAGGAGATATCGTGGGACTCGAAGGACAGCTCTGGTGAAAGTTGGGTTGATCGGTCTGAAGTGCCGTCATTGCAGTGCACGACCTCGTTGATCTTTTGAGGAGACAGATTTTTTGAGTGTTTGATTCTTACTGCCAGTCTGCAAATTGCATTTCTGCTGCTACGTCGAAACTCCCCGCGTCAGGTCGGTTCGTTTCGGCTCGGCGACTGTCCATTTTCATCGTGGCCTTTCTGCGGGTTAGTGACACATGGGCGATTTCTTACAGGCGGTCGGCTTGCGCGGGTACGGCCAGAAGGACCCGTTGATCGAGTACAAGCTGGAGGGGTATAACCTCTTCCTCGAAATGATGGCGCAAATTAGACGGAACGTCATCTACTCGGTCTATCAGGTAAGCGCTTTGAGAAGCTGCCGTCCTTCTGGGGTCTTCGAACGAGTAGTTGATCCTTGATGTGATTGTGATGGCTGCGATGAGCTTATCTTGACCCGCTTCTCCAAGCGGTTGCTTCACCAATGCCAGCTCAGCCGCGAACAAACGCCAAAAATCGGAGCTGTGCAAAGCTTGTCTGGTCGATTGATCAAATTTTCAAGGGCTACCGTCAAAGCATTCCTGCATTCGCTGCATTTTCTCTTTGGTTGTTTCCTTTTTTTGAGATGCCTCGGGACTGCTATGAAGAGCGTCTTGGTAGGTGGCATGCCTTCGCGACTGCTTTTTGAAGGAAAACTTCAACGCAGACGACAATAGGCAGGGACTGATTCTTCACAACGACCACTTTGTATTGCAGTTCCAGCCGGTCATTCAAAAGAACGAGGACGGCTCTACGGAGCTTGCATCCAAGCCGTCCACAGAGGGGTCGGAAGAGGAAACAGCCATCGAGCAACCTGTAGCTGCCACAAATGGAGCCGCCGCCAATGGCGTAAGTGAAAAGGTGGCAGTAGTGGCCGCTGCATCCGGGGCTCGGCAAGGCGCCCCTGTGGGGGGCCGGCAACCAAAGGGGAAGGGCAGGTCAAAAAGGCGGTAGCTTTTCCAATTTGTCGATTATTGCCGATCATTCGGACTTTTTGATTGGTTTGAGTTGAGATGAGATATGAGGGTGTCGAATTTAAGGTTGTTTCATGCTCAAGATTTGGAAGGTCGTGTTATATAGCCGACAATTCCGAAACGCTTCCGATCAGTCGCATTCAATATTGGCATGCGTGCTTCGAGAGATCGGATCAGGCACGGTGTTGATACATCAAAGTTATTTGATGTCCGGTTGAGGAAGTATGCCTTCGACGAGGCTTTCCCAATCGAGCATGAACTTGATACGATCAACCGCAAGGAAACCATTCCTGAGCCTGAGGGTAGTGGATCGTGGGTCATGGGGCATTAGGATCAGCTACGACATGTGGACGTGACGGTCGCCCTAACGATTTTGCATCGAACTAAGCCTCATAAATTCCATCAGAATGGTGGTGCTGGATGATGCCAATTGTCTTGATTCATTCTTGTATACCATTTCCGGGAAGATAATGAGAGGCGTCATTACGTGGTCGAGATCATCTCATGTAGACTTCACCAATCAGATAGCTAGGTACCCAAAGATCCGCACTCGGCTGCATATATTAGCATTCTGGACGCACCAGTTTGTACTAGTTGCAAGTTGCCATCCGACGCGCCGCTTTCGATCTTTACTAGCGAAACATGCCAGATTCTTCGTGTGCACGCGTTAACGAATTCTTGGATGAATGTGAGAGCTAGTCGTATCGCAGGCATGGTCTGCACGGTGCTGGCTACCTCATACGTAGCACGTAGCAATTCTGCGGTTAAACTCTGGGGTTACGTAAGTCAGGATACTGTTGTGGAGTACGTCTACATCGTCTACATAGGTACGGTAGTCCAGACCTGTTGCTGGTCAGGACTCAGCAGTGATTTTAACACGCCTTCCCTGGCTGTACGGACATTCCGCTCTTGGCGGTGGACAATGACAGACATGTGCTCGGAGCAAACGTGATTGGTCGACGGGATTTTTCAGCAACGACCTCATATCATTGTTGACCACCTACCCGGTGCTCATCCAAGTCCAGCCCGGCCACCTACCGGGAGCTTCTCCTTGACACTCGAAATTCGGACATAACCTCGACGCCTCTGAAACCGCAGAAGCACTCGCCCCGGCCGGGCTGCCCGGAAATGTTTGGGTACAAGTTCTCAGGTTTTCAGATAAGTACGACACGTAAGCATCCGATGTGGCAGTAAATATCATGCCCATCGCAATGATTGTGAAGGTCCGAGACTACGGCACCTGTGTCTAGCAGAGCGGGGACAAGGAGAATCGGTACCGGACGGAAGCTAAGGCTGCGGCCTGTTGGATTTGGGGTTATGTCAAACCCAAAGTTGGACTCTCTGGTTCTGAAGCGTCAGATCTTCTGGGATTGATTATCCGACGGCTGCGGTGCACATCGCCTACATCTCAGAGTTAGGTTTCCAAACGCATCTCAAGCCGTCGGATTGTGTGTAGCGGACATCTGAACGCCCAATCGTCGACAAGAAGACACAGGAAAGTAAGCTGACGTCACTGTTGAGAGTTCCAACAGCCCCCAGCCTTAGCTTCCGTCCGGTACCGATTCTCCTTGTCCCCGCTCTAGCAGTTCGTGAATCGTGACTGCCCTGACTCAGGGCCTGAGCCTCAGACTCAAGAGTCATGGTGGCGCTGTGCTGCACCATGCTAGGTAGCTAGGAATGCTTTCGGTGAGGAGACACCACACCTCAAGTGCAGTGGTTCGCAGCTCAACATTCTCTGCTCAAATTCTCTGCTCCCTCCCATTCTATTCCAAGCTGCAACTCTGGATACAATCGAATTAGCTGCCAAGCTGCATACCTACCAGCGCTCAATAAGTAGCGTCGCACAGTTCTGTTAGGACTTTTACTCACCCTTCACTGATTTTTGAAGGTTGCTTCGCACAGACATGGGTCTCCTTGACAGTTTCAAGAAGTACAGCCACGGGCACTGGGACCATGGCAATGAAAGTCCCGGCCTGAGCTCGGAGCAGAGGCAACAAATGGGGGCTCCTCAACAGGCTGATGGTAAGGTGCATTTGGTTTGGCTGTCGCTATGTTTGGGAGCTCGCAGTCTTGTGAAAGCACGACGTTCCGTGATTGGGCCATGATTTTAAGTCCAACGCTTTCATGTTAGTATGCTATTGCGGGAGGAGCAAGTATTGCAGCTACAGTGCTATCTTTGATGCAATGCGCGGCAGTTGAGCCAGTCTTTCACCCAACAATCTTACAGCGTCACTGTTATTTGGCAGGCATCTATGTAGTCAACTTATCTCATGCACGTGGCGTTTGTACCCTGACTCAAAAAGCAGAAATATGCGTTCACATTGGAAGCTGGTGCCCAATGCACTTGTCAGAGTCTTCGCTTCTGTCCTTGACTTATGGAGTGTCAGCTAGACATTCAACAGTCCCGCCAATGTGTTTTCATCTTCGTGCATTCTGCACTTCACTGTTCTGACCTCCCCCCAAGTGACCCTACTTGGCCAGCACCTTTTCACTTTGAAATGTAGCTCAACCAGAGACAGTTAAGCTGGGGGGACACATTGCCTGATTCCCGTTGAACCCCAAAGGCATCTTGATGAGACAGGGGAGTTTCATGTGTCATTGATCCTTTGCTCTTGAAGTTGGAAGCTATATTTAGCTTGTTTAAGCTCCTTCTTAAGGTACGACCGTCCCTTCACATCTACAACTCCTCTTTGAAACCCTCAAGAAAACACGTCATCTCCATTTTGCAGCCCAAAACGACGAGGCGGAGCGCCAGCTGCAGCGGCGCAACAGCCACGAGGGCGCAACGCAGGAGCGGGAGGCGCGCCAGGTGGTCCAGGCGGCTGCGCTGGACATCCCCAAGCAGAAGACGTTCCAGAAGACCCTCAGCATGCCCGCCTCGTACGGAGGGCCGTTTGGGTCGCCCTCGTCCCCCACAAGCCCCAATGCATCAGGCAGCCCTTCGTCAGGTCAGTGCTTTGGAGGACCAGGTTTGCCATGATCATGCTGGTTTGAGTCGCGGGGCGGTTCTGGGTCAGCTTTATGAGGTATACTGGCATTGCTTTTGTTTCCAGAGTGTCTCAGCTATTCTCAGGCTGATTTGACAAACGCTTGAGCTGCTCTCCAGCTGTCTCAGCTGGAGCTGGGTACCTTTCTTGGAGTGGTTGTGAGGAAGCTGGACGCTTGCCAAATAAGGTGACCGTTTTCTCAGGGGCTTCTCACCAGTTTCAAGTAGCGAGGGCTCCAGTGAAGCCAACAACAGGAGCGTGTCTGATCCATTTGCTTACTTCTGCCCCGCAGTGTCCCCACGTGTTCGTGACAATGTGTGGCACAGCGTTTTCCACCCTGGGCGCAACCCATCCATGAAGAAGGAAGGGGCGACCAAGTTCGACAACGCACATAGCAGCGCAAAAGGCATATATGACTGGTGAGTTTTACTGTTGCAAAGATCGATTCGTGTTTGCCTTACTTCCTTTGCATTTTTGACTTTGAGATCGAGCCATCTGGTTGGATCAGAGGCAGAGCCTTTCACCCTGGTCTTTAATTGCGCTACGAAGGAGTCTCGAACCAAGTTAAAGCAAGAGTTTGTGCGAAAGGCTTGTCATTGCCAAGGAACTGATGAGAGTGTTCTCATAGGAAAGGCTTTTTTCAGAAGTCGCTCTTGTGAGTACTTGGCTCAGGCTAGCATCTGGAAGATTTGAAAGTCGTTCGATCACTGGCACCTCACAAGCATGCCCTTGTGGTGGTTGTAGGTGGGAAGCATCTCCCTGAATCCCGGCTCAGAACTTTGTGGCAGATGTTTTTCGAGTATAGGAATCAGGTTATAGTGGCGCAGTGTTTGAAACTAAGAGAGGCTGCATGACATGTTGTATAGGCAAGGTACCCTTGCACTGCTCTTATAATGACAGAACTCTGCACAGAAGTGGCAAGGAAAGGCCCACTCTTGAAGTAGGAGTGCAGTCAGTCTGAGGGTTTATGGCTCAGGGTTATAGCAAGAATCGCGTCAAACTTCTTCAATGGGTAGCATCTTTAGAAGGCTGGCTTTAGCTAACAACACTCTGACTTGTCACTGAACCTAGAAACAAACTTGTACAACGGAATAGAGCTCTGTGTCTGATGTCCAAAGGCAGTGTAGAAGTCAAACACCTCTGGTCCTGCTACATTGCAGGATGTACATGGAGGATGGTTCAACAAGGTCCAAGCACCAGTAGAGCTTGGCTACTTGTCTAACCTAAGCTTGTACAGCGCTTCTTTCTGTACAAAGGTCGAAGCAAGAAGCTTCTTGTAATCTATGAAGGACCTCAGCACTAACCTAGGGGGTTTCCTGTGTTTGTCCTAACTGTAATCTGTGACAACTTTGAAAAGCTTGTTTTAGCTTCGAGGGATGCCAGTGAGTTTTGAAGACTCAATGGTTTCAAGTTTGGTATCCTAGTTGACTGTCAGGAACCCTTTAGACAAAGTGAGTAGTGAGATCGTTGCGGAAGAAGCTTATACATAACATGGTGTGTGTCTGCACTTTTGTAGCAAGGGACCTTCTAGTCAATTTGTGTAGGAGGTTAGCTGGGCGTAGCTAGCTTTGCGGAAAGTCCTGGGCAGCTAGACGTACCGTCGGGTTAGACCCCAGAAACCCGATCAAGGTCTTGGTTTCCAATCGGCCCAGTCAGCCTGCTTGCAGCTCAACAGGTAGCTGTGAAGCAATAATGACCGAGTGCAAACTCGGGAGAGTCCACAACGCTGCCTCATTTCATTCATGGTCGAAATCCTCAGCAGAATCTTGCATGCATGGCCATGCATGGCCGAATATGCAGTAGACTTCCAACTCTCGATGTGCGCGCTGATCGAAGTACCCTCCACATGCCGCCAATGCTTCAACTTACACAAGTACAAAGCAAGCTTGCGTTACTATTCAGATTCGATATGCATGGCTTTTGAAATAAATGCAGAATATGGTTGAAACTGAGAAGTGGTTTTGCATGGCCGGTAATAGCTGAGCTCTCCATTGAATGCCATGCCATGATACAGCCCGGGGGGTTGGCTCATGCATAACACGTAGTTGCTGCATACATTACTAATACGTGGCTACGCATTCTGCACTTGACAGCTTCAAAATTGCACATGGCGATCACGATCGACGCGGCCGCCCAAACGCGCGATGTGTTCAAGTTGATCGGATTGTGATGTTCTCTTTTCAAACGTCGTAGCCACATGGGCCATAGGCTTCAGGACTAGTTTGGTAGTGTTGATTCGGTGTACTACGGACCTCTGCCAGGTAGGTAGGCATAGGCTATAGTAAGCAGCAAAGGAAAACACACACTCTCATACATGTATGCCTTGAGAAGCCTGTGGCCTATTTAGCTATAGCGAGAACGAAAAGAGACCATCAATGATGGTCTCTTTTCGTAACGCCATAGCCAGTGCGGCCATAAGCTACTGATATTAAGCACAATCAACGTCGGTCTTAGACGCCAACAGCCTAGTTATCGAAATATAAGACACGTCGGTATAAAATGTGTGCCCCAATGAACGGGCCAGTGGTAGTTGTCACACTCTCCTTGCTGCTTTGTAGAGATTCAATGCTCACATACGATTTTGCGGTAAATTTCGTATGCATATGCCATTGCTATAACCATGCAGATAAACATACGTGAGCAAAAGTCACGAGCCGTCAGAAACCTAAGGATTGACTTTGAACACGATCCCGGCCTTCTTAAAGAGGGCGTCGGGGGACCGGTCCCACCTCCGGCGACCAGATAGCGCGCTACACACTTGGTCGCTGAGGGCGATTTCCAGAATTGAATCTGGGCCGTCAGATGACAATTTCCCTCAGGATTCAGATGCACAAGTGTACCTTGAAATCTGACGCCCTCTTTAAGACCCGGGCCAACTGTGGATTTCTGCACGATTAAACAATTGGCGCTGGACATCTGACAGCGAGCGTGCGGTTAGTAAGCAATAGCAATGACGATTACAGGCGCAACTGTACAATTTCGCAATGAGCCATCCTCCGCTTGCTCCCAAGAAGCTCCTGTAACATGCATACAGAGGATTGTCAGAACCACACCCGCGACCCAATTCTGTGAGCGACTACGGCAAACGTCCAGCTTACATTCGAGTCGCAGAGATCTTTCCATCACTTGCTTCAAGGACTTCACGCGTTGCGCAACAATTCTGCCTGCATCCGCCATATCAAATCACGCTGCTCAGCTTCAAGCAGACACAAAGTCGCCAAACAGTTGACCGTTGACAGAGTAAACAGAATTCTGGTGGCCCTCGACTTTACCTTTACCTTGAGGCGTCGTCGTCGAAAAGCGTCGAAGCTACTCTCTCAAGTTCCGTAGTATCCGAATGTTCCACATCCGGCATTCTCAATTCCGTCTACATTCCTTCGGGCCTTGTCACCGCCAGCCACAAACCTTAGGCGTTGCTTCTTACAAGTTGGACAGAATACTTACTGGGCCTGCTCGCTTATGACTACATAATGGGAGTCCAGGAGACAGAACCCTCGAGGATGTGACGTCACGCTCACCCGAAAGAAGGTCGAGTGGCCGATGACCACAAGCGTCCTCTCCGGCCGCTGCAGGAGATACGCCCGGAACCGCTGCACCCTCTCTCGAAGATGAACTGCCCAATATGAAGGGCAAAACAAATTCAGATGAACTTCTTGGACTTTCTCCATGAAGCACGTGCGGGATCAACAACGTTCTAGCGGTTTGTCCTTTCCAGCCCGGCAACCTGCCTTGTCTAGATGCAGTCATTCCTTTCCAAGAAAGCTGTTGAGATGCCTACTCTCCATTGAACGATTTTGCCGGAACATGTTCCTGAGCCGCTTATCGTAGTTACAAATTCGTCATCTATGCGATGATGCCAAATGTGACGGTGCATGGTGGTATTGCAAAAAATGACGGTGCAGATGCCCTTCCAGCCCTACAGTACCATTGACTTCCCAGAGAAGCGTCTTTCAGAGCAGCACGCCTCCAAACGAGAAAGACCGCGTCCCTCACCCATGCTTTCCCTGCTTAGGAAGGTCCCCGAGAGCGCGTGGTTGGGCGCGCCAGCAGGAGAGTACCACCAGACGGACTGCACCCGAGAGAGGTCGAACGCCAGAAACTCCGCAGCGAGGACCTGGGCCGGGAGAAGGGCCAGTCAGCAACTATAACGGGTCGACAATGGAGAGGAAGCTGGGGCTCGATGTACAAAGTAACTGCTGGAACGTCCCTTTTCGAAGTGTAGATTTGCTCAACTGTCTCTACCCGTCGAAGAAAGAGAAAGTGACAAGTAGCTTCAATGCTGCTCCAGTCAAGGCGGTCACAAGAGGTGACCTCAGCCCTGCGTCTTAAGAGCTGCCATACCTGATAAGAAGCCCGAAGATTTATGTAGGAACTTTTAGGCGACAATCTTCAGAATTGCTGCTGTCATCAAACCTTCCAACGCAGTAAAAGGGCTTTGGGTAGTGATCAGATAACGTCGTCGAAAGTAGGCGATGCCTGTGATCCGCAACAGAAACGGCGCAAAGTCTAGACGACAATCGGATCCAAACGTTGCTTTGGTTTGGGTGAAACAAGTCATAAGCAGTCTCCGTCAGTGAGCTGCATCAACCTTCTTCGCATTAGTCGCGTCATTCTCGTTGCTCAGGAACGAATGGTTCAGCAGAGTGCGACGTGCGGCTCCATCAGAGAACAACGGCGGCACTCACGCTGGGTGGCCTTCCGACATCTCCACAGCAGGCCACGTGTTCGGCGTGCCTCGACGTCACCTCGACCGGCACCTGCTATGTTTGGCGAGTAGGATTCAGTCTACGTGGTACCAGAAACGCGACGCAGGAAGAAACATTGAAACCAAGGGGTTCGACCGCATTTTGGCCTCAAAAGAACGACATTCAAAGCGACTTGTCAATTACAAACAGAGGTAGATGGACAACTGCAAGCATCAGCACTGACGCATTTGTGACACGTCAATCCTTATTCCTGCTCGTTCGCACGAGCCTTCAAACTTTCCTCCCTTTGTTATACATTCAAGACCTCGAGTTGTCTTAATTTACTCACCTGCAAGCTGCCAAGCGCTTCTTGACACGTTTGCAGTGCCCTTGTCAGAGGTGACACTAGAATCTGCACCAAAATGTACACGTAAGCAGCGACTTCCTTATTCCGAGAAAAAGAGCCGATGATACAGAAGGACAACTTTTCGAACCCCCCAGTCTTTGTGAATCAGGGGGCAAAAGCTTGTCACCCGCAGTCACAGAGACGGTCTAATGCGACACCATGAGGCGTCTCGACCAGCCTTTTCGAGTCCTTAAAATAACTGATTCAGATTGTCAAGTTTGCGATTCCAGGACGACGTAGGCCAGTACCTCACCCAACAACAAGCGCAAAGAATATGATCGGCAACACTCAGCCTTCGATCACTCGCAAAAGACCACAGCAAATAGACAGGATCCACATTCTCAAAGAATTCCACAAGACCACAGTAAACCAACAGGGCTTAAACTCGATTTCAAGGATGTCGTCAAATTGTCGACTAGGTGATGATCGAGCAGACCATGTCAATAAGAATTCTTATACTCACAACTTCAGCTTTCAACCCTGGCAGCTTCTTCTGCAAGGCCGCCGCTTGCTTGAATCCAAGAGTCGAGAGGGGCACATCAAAGATGCGCCCTGAACTGTCTGTTCGCGCCGCAACCCCGCTGGCCGTCGCTTCAGAACCAATCTCGTCTTGAATATTGAAGGGCCGGAAAGCAGCCCCTGAGTTCGTCATCGTGTTGCCATGCCGGATAAGGTAGACGACCTGTCAAGGCAGCGGAATTGCGAGCGTTGGCTCAACTAGCATATGGCGCACAATCTCAACAACCTCAGATGTCAGCGTTGCGTTTCAACTGATTAAGTAGGAGGACGCAGTAACATGTTGAAGGATGGCCGTCAGTCAACAAACAAAGAAGGACCAAGCTCAAAACGATGGCTTCTGGCCAAGGTCCTTTATGCTTTCAAGCTCCATAGAGGTTTGTTTAGAGCACCTTGTCAAAGTCAAAAAAAATCAGAAGAGAGGTGCTGTACAGCCATGTTCTTGATGTATTAGCAAGTAACAATCTTGGCTTCTAAGCTTGAACCTTGAAAGAGTTGGATTGGAGCTCTTACCTTGTTTGGCTTCTTAAAGATGGGGGCAATAACCTTTGTTGTGCCTTTCTCAACCGCTTTTGGATTCTCTTCTAGCATCTCTGTGCTGTCTACGCCAACGAGAATGTCCTGGTTCTCAGAAACGCTACCTAGACCTGACTCTGTCGGCAGGTTTAGGGAAACCATGGACGAAGGGCTTTGTTGCAAGTGACCAGTGCCCTCCCTGGCTTCCGCCAAACCAGTTGTCTCTGGCCGTTGGAGATTGCTTTCTGACACCCCATTTTGATGTTGGGGGCCTGCTTTTGAGCTGAAGATTGCACTGTCATAGAGGTTGCAATCAGATGCTTCCTTCCGCTCTACAATCAGACCAGACTGCCCCTCCCCTGTATTTCCTGATCTAGATTCCAGTGTTGTTTTTGCGCCCATGCCTGGTTCTTCTCCAGTGGAACTTGCGGCTCCATTTTCTATCCGCTGAAGATGAGAGCACTCAACAACTCCCCCTCCCGACGCCTCCCCCAGCTCCCCATCTGGACTTTGTACCTGCCCTCCTTTGAGCAAACTTATTACCACCTTCTGCTTCTTTGAACTTGGCTTCCCATTCAACAGGTCTGCAGCATTGTGTTTTGTGTTCACCTCTGTCGCCCCTCTTTTCTTGATTCTATCCTCTCCACAAGTGCCCTGATTGCTTTCTCCCCGTGCTGTTGCCACTACGGTGGCGTCTTTCTCTGGTGTTGTCAGGCAAGTGTTCAAGTGCTCATGTACTAAAGCAACAGCCACGTTTCTGCCGCACACAGGACAGGGAGCAAAGCGGCTGCCGCCGCTGTTTGCTACTTTACCACCATTTGCCGCTTGCTTAGACTTTTTGCTGCTGCCCATCTTCGCATGCATGATCCTTTCAATTTGCAATGACGCCTTGCTCTCCCAGCTACTACCTACCGCACTTCACGAGTTCTCTCTCCATCCCAAGCTGCCCCTTGATGGGGACACTTTTATGACAAGGATACGCCGGGTACATGCTGACCTCTCAAGTTGAGTCCACCGGTCATATGGACAAATAAAAGCTGTAAGAATGGTGTCTATCGATTTGATGTGGGCTCTCAAAGGCTGAACCGGAGAA
>DF236997.1:265012-281607 GCA_000708835.1 Klebsormidium nitens
CTTTCACTCTATGAAATATTGTCGCACCGTAGACTGCCGACCTGCTGCCCGCACTTAGCGAAATTCCATCGGGAGCTCGCAAATTCCAGTCTGCATTTCAGACCTGTAAGGAGTACCCCAGTCCCCGGGCAAACCAGGCAGACCATAGCATGACTGTTTTTGGCGACATGAGTCTGCCCGGTTGACTGCGCAGGCACGGCAGTCAACCGGGCACTCGTATACTACGGTTTAGCCTTGGTAGGTCCCCGGCGGACACTTGAACTGCCGGGCGTGATCATGTCGCTAAAAACAGTCATGCTATGGTCTGCCTGGCTTGCCCGGGGACTGGGGTACTCCTTACAGGTCTGAAATGCAGACTGGAATTTGCGAGCTCCCGATGGAATTTCGCTAAGTGCGGGCAGCAGGTCGGCAGTCTACGGTGCGACAATATTTCATAGAGTGAAAGTTCGCGCGACCGCGGGGACCGCGTCCGGATCAATTTTGAAGTTCGTGCTCTTGTAGGGTCTACCACCGGAGAACGACGACGGTCGATGGAAGACCAGGGAATATTATACGACGTGCGGCAAAAATTCTGTCGACTTGAGGGACCATCCTGATGGCCTGTCTGGCAGCTGACGACGTAACGTAGCCTTGCTAGGTAGTCCAGTGCACAATCTCTGAACGTAGCTGACAGTGAGAGAGATGCAGGAACCTCAGGCTTGCACAGGATTTCTTCTGACATTACCTCACGTATTCGCGCTTCGAATTCGTGCAAGTGCAAAGTATGGTGCACATGGCGCATGATATGCATGCAATTCAAGCTCCAGCGCCGAATCATGGCGTGTACCAATAGTGGCCACACAGCCCACATCGTGCAACTTGGAGGCTTTGCATAGGGCACAAAGATGGTGAGATAGACCTGATGTCCCGGCACCATCACGGACAGAATACCAGTACACCGCTTGGATATATGTGAGATGTAGCAGTGATAGCTTCTTAGATTGTCTTTCATGTCAACTTGACAACAACAATGTACACTCAAACTGAACAAAACGCTGAGATGTTGAAGGTCGGAAGATTGAAGCTCAACCAAGTGCCCGCTCCGTTGAGATCCGCACACAAGTCGGCTCTCGTGTCTTTCATGAGAAGCTTACTCGTGATCACAGGACTGAAGACTGGGTCCTCAAAAGGGGAGCATATACATGGTGAGACGACCACAACTGTAGCTTGCGAAAGAGCGGCTCTGATTGTAGCTGAAGCTGAGAAGCCAGCTCCACGTTCAATGGGTCATCTGTGTACGGTCGACGAATCTGCCTTTGGTGGCCTGGAGACGTACTAATACCTGAGCCAATATGTCCTTCTCCTGAACCAGACATAGTCGGCAAGGTTCTGAGTGGGTCCCATGGAAGCGATTGCGAGGTCCTGCAACAAAGTGGAGCAAGCATAGTGAGGCGTGGGCTGAAAAGGGGTTTTCCTCCGCTTGCATTAGTAACAGGCTTACACCAAAAAACCATTCACGCTCTATAGTGTCTTCTTAATAGCGGCAATACTGTAAAGAACGAACTTCTGGGGAGATCGCAAAGCTGTCACGAAGAAACAGAGAAAGATACGAATGCAACCGTGAATTGACTTCCGAGGCTCAAGCGACATTGAAAGACGAACAGACTCCAAACGAAAGACAAATCCTAACGACGGCACAAGCTCAATGACCAGCACTTGCTAGATTTCACACAAGCACGCTCACCTTGTCATAGATGAACCTGTCGGCCACACGCTTGATGGTGTTCGCATCCACTGCGTCAATGCGCGCGATGAGCTCCGCCGGGGGAATGCGGCGGCCGTATACCAGGAGCTGCAAGGGGCATATTTTTGAGTGGGTTTCCCTGAGCACCTCAACGGGGTGCAAGTACCGCCCCGTACCAGGTTAAATTCCAACCAGATGACAACGACGCGACTTTATCTAGTAATCCAAGATTCGGCTAGCTCGGCCCACTGTCAAAGTCCGACAAGATAGAGCCAAGCAGCTGCTCTCCGTTGAGGCCTGCTGCAATGCAAAACTCTTCGATTTCTGATCCCCTTGAGATGAGTCAAACCCAACGCCGTCTTCAAACTGCCGGCAAACAAGTGGCTTGACGGGCATCGTCCAAAGGAGACGTCGGCTTGAAAGCCGTTCTCACACTTGCCACACGGGCAGACCTAACCCATACGTCAACATGTGCAATGCCAAAAGACAAGAGTTCTTGCCCCATTTCTAAAACGGACCACTGGAGCAACTCTTCGTTGAGGGCGAGTGACGATCTGAACGAAAGGCTGCAACTTATACAGAAGGGGCTGGGCTTGCCACGAACAGAAGGTCAGTGTGCTGCACTAACCTGCCTCCCAATGTCCTCCGCCTTCGGTCCAGTGCCATCTTGTAGCATCAGGTAATTGGCCTTCAACTGAGGATACAAGAAACGTACCGGCTTTCAGCAAGTAACAAGATTTCGGCGAACATAAGCGAATTCTGCAAAACCACTCGAGGACAGTGTCAAAAATCTGGGCCTTGGAGGCGACTGTTGCAGAAAAGCTTCCGAGAAAGTCCTCTAGAGTCCTCGGTTCTCACTCCAAGACGAGCAGACGACGTTCTTTACAAGTTGCCTGTGAACTGACCTGATTCTTTGCGCGGGTGACATCCATCTCGGACACTCGGTACACTAGCTTGGTGAACTCGTGCATGACTGCCCAGCAGAGGTCGTCAGCGACCTTCCCCTGCAAACGAATCGAAAAGACGTCTCAGGTTCCTAGCACAGAACGCTTGGACACCTCATTGTCACGTCAAGAAGCAAGGTAGAAAGCGAACTGGTCCCAACGATGCATTTCGGAATGCACCGTATTCTTGACGCCTGTGAAAACCTTCAGATTACTCTCTGGTTCTCGCGATACCTTCCGCATACACCTTAGAGCTGCGGCTCTCGATATCGGACAAATAGACAATGCACGGAATGGGCCACGCTCAAGGCTTCCTTACACAACAGATTGCGAGGTACACAGCTTGGTACATATGGTACTCACATCACAGGTAGCGTATATCCCGAACAGGCCTGCGTCACGGTAGTTTGTGTTGAATGCCATGTAGCTGTCTGCCAAATTGTCTGCTGCTACCCGCTGCGCAAGCTCCGACCTAAGACAGGAAGAAGGAATCCAGTCGTGAGCAGGACCGCTTTCGCCGCCAACGATCAGACTCGATTCCTGAAATATATGCGTTAAAGGACGCTATTACAAGGAAGATAGCCAGAAAAGATGGGTCACTTTGCAAGATCTATAACGTGCCTCCGCAATCTGGCTTTTCTATATCAATCGTTAAACTAAAGCAAGCGCTCGGATTCCTGAACAAGGACAAGCAGACGGTTTTTACATCAGCATGCACTGTGAACTGGCTTGTGCCTCACCCCATGTGCTTCCCAGCTCCGGCTGCCTTGGACCAGGACCCAAGCATGGTCTGCATGACCTGAAGAGCCATGGTGTCGGGATCCGTCCAGGAGGCGCCCTGCACCGCGACCGCAAAGCTGACCTTCTCCATGTCGTCGTCGCGCAGGCGGACCTGCACAAAAACGCTTTCACCAACTTAGACACGGCGACATTTCTCTGGCAAAGATGCACAAACGGAAGAAGTCGATCCGTCAGCGTCCGCTCAATCGAGCGGCAAAAGTCCATCTGATCATGCAAGGCTTTATAGGCAAAGGAAGCGGTTCGAGTCAGCACACAACCGTCCACCTGGTCCCCATCATCAAACGCTTATGTGAAGCTACTCCAAGTGAGCCTCTGGACAATTAAAGGGACCCGGAAAGTACCTCAGACCCAGTGAAGATGGCCGGGTTCTTGGCCACGAGCTGCGCTGCGGTAGTAGGGTCACTGGACAGGCTGGAGAACTCCTTCTCAGCGAGCTTGACAAGCTCGTCATGGTCAACAGCCCCCGCGCCAGCAAGCACCTGCACGTAAGCACGATGCTCTCACGATGCTCTGTGCTGACCCAGCTTCCAAATCGAGCTACTCTGCTGTATGCAACTCCAACAGCTGTCAAGATCCAAATCCCACGAGAGGTGAGCCCATGCAGCCTGCAAACTGAAGGGGTCACTGCAATTGGTTTTAAAGACTCCGGACGCAGTCTTCAAGAAACCTGCTGCTAAAACAAGCAAAGCCTGCAAACGGTTTGGCCCAGAGGAAGTAGATGTAGATGACAAAGGACTCATCAGCAGCGTTACAATGGGGAAGCAGGGATCGAATCTTACCATCCGAGGAGCGGTGTAGTGCGTGGAGATGTAGTCCTCAATATCCTCCTTGGTGATGGACTGGATGTTCTCCATTGGCCCGAGGATAGTCTGACCAAGGGGGCTGTGCTGGAACGCTGTCGCGTGCAGGTGATCAAACAGGACCTCATCGGACAGGCCCTCGATCTGCACGTACGATTAAAATTCAGCCGCCGATCATGTGTGAAGGAGTAGCTCTAGTTAAACTGGCTTGCAAGAAGCAGCACCTGGGCGACTCTCCCCCCTGGCAGGCTGTGCACGTGATCAGCATGCTACAGGTACAAAGTATCTGCTCTACGGATAAGCGCAGCACCAACATTTCATCAGAATTGTCCTGGACAACAGTGCCACTTTCTGGCATTGTTTTGAAGAAGCATGGAATATCAAGAGGGGCCAGTACTGGAAAGAGATCTTGCTCAAATTGGATGCTTTTCTGACGGGTTCTATGCAAAGATACAAATTCTAGTGAAATCTTCGACAAAAAGGCTTGCAAATCAAACTACCATAATTACTAGGTACAAACACAATGCAGGCATCAGACAATCAGTTAATGTGACTGCTTATCCAGCGCAAGATGTTAAATTCAATCTGATATACGGCGCGCAAGATGCAAGATTCAATCTGACCATTACCAAGTGCCCTTTCCCTAATACCTGGTACAATGACAGTGTTTCGCAGAGAGGATTCAGAAGTTGAAGCCGGCTCCGTGAATACGGAAGCGTACAAAAAGCATGCACCCAATCAATGCAGCAAGAATGCGACTGATAATTAAGGTAAGTGTCTGAGAAGGTGGCCAATTCACAGCATGCAAGGTTTTCGCATGGCATGTAATTTTTTAGATGCATGGCTTGCAAAACGCACGTTTTGCAAAACAGGCCAGGAATCTGTTCTTCAGAATTTAAGCTATGGTGAACAAGATAACCTCGCAGGGAATTAGAAACCTGACCCACTCCGCTGGAGATCCACGGCTGCTTATCGAGAATGACCGCAAAAGTAATGCACGGCAACATTTAGAAGCCAATTTTTGAGGTAGAAACCACCAATCTGCATCATATCAAATTCTTCCTTTTCACAGCATGTTGCTCGATCCAAAAGCTGCACAGAAAACAGATCCCTTAAGGAGTGCTATTCTTCCTCACTCACCTCCCTCATCTCCTGGAGGATCACGCTCCGTTCCCTGTCGACGTCCTCCTGCTTGATCGACGAGTTTTGCAAAATGTCCCCAAGGATGTTCATTGCTTTTGGCACGTCATTCTTCACAACTTTCGCATAGTAGGTCGTCTGTTCCCGGGACGTGTACGCATTCAGATGGCCCCCCATGTTCTCAACCTCTTCCTCCAGCGCCCTAGTGCTCCTCTTCTTTGTCCCCTTGAAAGCCATGTGCTCCAGAAAGTGCGCGGTGCCATTGTTGGCTGCCGACTCAAACCTGCTGCCTGCATCAATCCAGACCCCTACTGTTGCAGTCTCAGCGTGAGGAGTTGTTTCTGTAGCTACTCGGAGACCATTTGCCAGGGTTGTGATCTTGGTCTCAGGCCTGCCGAGTATGCTAGTCAGATCATGGTTGACTGCTACGGGGGAATTGTACTTCACAAACCGCTCATCTTGGACCGTGAGAGCCTCTGCAGCATATGCCCTGGTGGCAGAAAGCTGGGCGCCCCCAAGCTGTGTCACCTTTCTTCCCTGCCGTGCAACGGCCGCCAAGATCTTTGAGGCCATGGCCGGGCCCCCGGACTTGACCTCAGAATTTCCAAGTGCACCTCGGGTGTTTTGTCAACCGAGACGGGCGCCCCTCTCAAACCATGCGGCTGTCGCTTCCAGCCCGCAGCAGCGGTGCGCCCTTCTTCAGCTCGCGAACACACCTAGCAGCTCGAGAACACACCTAACATCAGCCTCTCCTCTATAACTATAAACTTTAATAGTAATAAGGATCTAATAGTAATAACGAAGAGGAATCTCCAGGTTAACCAACACTAAAACCCTAAGCACTAATTTACTCGCTCCGCACCCAAGCCCACCCTAACCACCATACTAACCCCACCCGTCCTCATCGAGTCCTTATTACTATTAGACCTTGTTACAATCAAAATTTACTTTTATCTCTCCTCTTGCCATTGGAACGAATTTGACCCGCTTGGTTAAGACTTTGTTTTCAAGATGTAAGCGACGTTGAAGTCTCGCTAAAGTCGGCTACCTGATTATTTGGGAGCTACGATATGAGTACGTGTCTGTCCCAGAATCGGGCTTTCGAGGTCGCCCCCGTAGCTGGGTTTGCATATAGGTACCGGAACTCGGTTTCGAGCACTGCAGCCTTGCTGTTGCTCGAAAAGTTCCATGTACTTATTGAACCTGGGAAGCTCAACGTCCTAAGGCTACGGCCCACACTTGAACTTGAAGGCCACTAGAAGATCCACAGGCACAGCAGACTGGGCATTGCATCAGCATTGCAGTTTGCAGCAAGCTACATTGCCTCAGCTGTTGTCAAAGACGTCCCCCTTCCTTTATGTTGAAAGATCGGCAAAGGGAGCAGGACTTTTGTTGAGTTGTCTCATCAACCGATAAGTACTCTCCTCGGCGCGCTCACTTGTCACATTTGGCCAGCAGAATGGCCAATGCAGCGACTGCAGGTCGTCTCCTAATCAACCAGCAAGCGGCGCTTCAAAGAGGTGGTGCGGACAGGGAATGCCAACCTGGGGGAGCTAAGGTGAGCCATGCCCCGATTCAAACGATGTGCATGCAGAGGCTTTGAGGAACTTACCATTACGAAAACTTGTACAAGTTTTCAATTTGATAGTTTGCTGCCCAAAACAAGAATACCTCATGCAGGCGAAATTGATGTCCTTCATCAATATACCGGTAGTGAATACACTACAGCCACAAACAAGTGCAGATCTAGACACAGCCACTCTTGATTGACAGCGAGACAAGGCCAGTTGAAATGCTAGGCCCCATTTTGATGCTAGAATAAGACAGACAAGGCCCTGCATCCAGCATTGCTTACTAGGTAGGATTCAATAATTGACCCCAACTTGAACAGCGATGCTTACTGTACTCTCGAATTGCGGCAGGCCTTCTACACCCCGTCTACTGGAAAGAGGCGGTCGGGCTCTAGGCGTTCATCCGCTGGACTCCATTCGCAGCCTCTGTCAAGCATTCCAGCAGGGTTCCAGAGGAGCAGGCTAGATGAAGGTTAGTACATCTCCTCTTGCGGATCAAAGGATGACAGTAATAGCTTGTGAATCTGAGTTTGTGATATGGACTTTTCAAAGTTGCTCTTTAAAATCTTGTAGTCCAATGGCTGTGCTTCCATTCATGTCAAAAGTGTGGGTGTTTCTCCCCCTGCGCACCCCTCTCTTCAGTCCATAAAGGGGAGGGTGCCCTTCATGTATCATCATTTGCCTCACCTATGACGATGATCGTCTCTTGTTGAGCTGCAAAGGTTTCCATTGATGTCTCTTGTAATGGTGAATTTCTGGTCACTCTTGGCCTCACTTTTTACGTGTGGCTTCTCCCCTCATTCAGGTTACGCCTCCTTGGACAGCCCGGGAGCCTGCGCAAGTCGTGTGTCCATGGCTGCGGCAGGTGCCGCAGTTGCTGCAGAAGCAAGGTAGGGAAACGTTCTCTTGAAATGAGAGAGGCAAGCCCGTGAATGTGGTGCAATCATCACAGTCTGAACAGGTCAAGTAAGAAGCCAGGCAGCTGTTGGGCTAGATCACTGATCCCACTTGCCTCGAAAGTATTTTTCTTTGAACCAACTATGCAGTTTCTAACTAAGTTGAGAGCCGTGATCTCTGGACCGTCAGAACTTCAGCTGGTGCGCACGCCATTGGACTGGCTAGTGGTCCTCGGGGCGGCCCCGGACTCGGCCTGACTCACGTCTCACCACAGCGTCCCCGCGAGAAGGGGCTGCCAGCCAACTTCCGTTTCTGACAAACGGCGTTCTTGCGCTGCAGTGTGGGGGTGGCTGGTGTCCAGGGCTCAGGGCGTGTCCAAATGGAAGACACGTGAGCTCCCAGGTTCCTCCAAGTTTTCAAGTGTTTCTCTTTTTGACATTCTCTGTGCCAGTGGAGTATAAGATGCTGCCGTCTGGGTTCAGATGCTGCCATCATGATTCTGGTTGGAGATGGAAGAACGGGCTGGTGTGGCAACAAATGGAGCACAGGGGCATGGAAACTTTCGAACTACGAAAGGATTCAGCCTGATGCATGAGGAAGCGCCTTTCCTCCTTAAGAACGTCCTCTGATGCTGTTGCCGCCTGTGCTTGCAGACACTATGTTGGAACTGAGGGCGATGTCTTCTCGGCGGGAGTGTTTGATGGGCATGGAGGCAACGCTGTTGCAAAGTAAGAAGGACGTCGCAAGCTTCCTCGAATGCTGGCAAGTACGCTTCAAATACAGGGCTTACTACACTTCCTTGTTCACCAGTGAGTAGAGTGTTTTGGTGCCACGAGGCTTACCACGTGGCTACTGAGGAGTTGGAAAGCATATTGCTGATGGAGATCTAGTTGCTTGTAGAGTAGGCCTTCCGCAGTGCCCCTATCATCAGACTTCTATTGAGCTCTCTGGCGAAGATAGCCGTCAAGAGGACCTGTTCGTCTCATTCTTTGGGTGTCTAGAGACTGATTTAGGCGACCCTGGCCACTCCCTGCAGTTTCTTGGAGAAGAGTTTTTGGCCCGCATACAAAGGAGCGTTGAAAGGTAAGCGGCGAATTCAATGGCCAGTACGGCACCGTACCTTTTCGCCTTCACACTGGGCTTTCGACTCCGTTTGCTCGTCCCTTCTTGAGACCCGCCATCAGGCCGTTTTGGAGACTGCGCTCGGTGTACAATCAACGGCGAGAACTTTTAAGTAGCTGAGCCCATCATGATGCTATGCGAGTATCTTTTGCCAGGCAAGTTCGGGGAGAAGTTCGCCCTCATCCGAGCGACGAAGAAGACGTACCTGCAACTCGACGAGGAGCTCACAGTAAGTACCTCGTTTCTTTGACGGACCTGCAAATATTTGCGGGAAACCTGGGGTCCTTCGGTTGAAAACTTTGGGATTATTCTCCTTGAACAAGATTGATTCCAAGGGTGCAACGATGTGCACTCTGGGACTCCTTCGAAGACTTGGCTCGAAGCAGATTGTGGAAGCGTACTAATGCTGCTGCGACGTAAACCTCACTTCGAATGCCACGAAGCATGCGGAACCTGTCGATGAAAAGTTGCTGCCTGCTTGGATTTGACACGGTGTAAGCACGAGGCTGACCTTCTGCTTGCCTCAGCAGTTGTCCGCTTTGGCTTTGACTGTCGAACCCCCTAGAAGTCTGCGGTTCGATCTCGAGCCTAAGCAGCGAGCACAGGCAGATGCCTCCAGATATCAAGTGTCATTAGTCGCATCCTAAGCCGACAGTATTTTGAGACAGCGGTCTAGTAAGTCTTGTCGGGTATCGTGTCCGTCTAGAAGTAGCGACGTACAGATCACCACCTCGAAAAGGCCTCACTCAGTCTGCCTCTCTTCTGATGGCAGGCAGCACCGAAAGGCTTGTTCGGGGGCATGCGCGAGCGTGGTCTGGGAGGGTCCAAGTGCGGAGCAACAGCTGCGACCGTAGCAGTCGGGACAAACGCAGGTTCGGGCTTTCGATGATCTCGATTCGACTTTCTGAGCTTGTGTCGGTCTTCGAAGTGCTTGTGAATATATAAAGGCCTTCGGCGTGAATCTCGTGCTTCGGAGTCCTTTCTCCTTCTTCCGACGAAGTCCTCCAAGCCTTCCCAAATGCCGCTTGCTATAGAGTCTTCCATAATGATATAGAGTCTTCCATGCTGAAGTCTTGAACGGTTTGGACGGTCCATTTTTGGGTTTTCTTCAATGCTAATCGACACTGTTTTATGTTGACAATCGTACTTAATGTCCTCGTAATGAAGCGCTGATTGAGTTGTGTTGAGCGCCATGTTCAAGTGGGCCTGCTTAGCAGTCTTCGAGGATCTTGCTGACCTTGGCTTTTGAAAACAATATGCGGTGCTGTTACTTTCGCAAGAGCACCGTCGAAACGAAGCGCTTACTGTTGCCCGGGCTTGTAGCGACTATAAGGAGGCCAGAACAGCCAGCTTACTTGCCAACCGGTCTTGTGAATCAAAATTTCCTCTCTTCTCCGGGAGCCTGTCCGCTTCGCTCGAAGACCATTTTTGAATCTCAGTTACTAGAATACTCTCACCAGAGAGGATAGTACTCCGGAAGCCCGCGTACAATTTGAGACGTTTCCCTTGGAACGTAAAACTTTGAACCGACCCTTACAATCGCACCATTTGCTTGCATAGGGTGCGAGAAAGTGCTCGTGGCTGCCAACGTGGGCGACTCGCGGGTGCTGCTGGTGCGCAATGGGGAGCCGCTGCAGCTAACGGTGGATCACACGGTGAGTTCGCATTCCCGCTAACGGCGTGTTCGAAGTTGCTTGTTGTAGGCCTTTGATTCTCGTTTTTAAAGGTACCTAAAATGGAAACGCGCAACACTTGTGATAGAGGAGTGTGGAAGCGTCGGAAATTCTGGCGTCTTAGTGGATAGGCTGAAAGCGGCAGAGATCCTCCGCTGCTTCCGTAAGGACTTCGGCGGCTTCTGCTGGTAGGAAATTTTGCAAGTTGCTCGAATTCTGGTCAGACCTTGCACAGCTGTGCGGAAATGCACTGGGATTTGACTTGTGCTGCTGTTACAATCGATGGGCGAACCCCACTGGGATTTGACCTTGTGCTGCTGTTACAATCGATGGGCGAACCCCGAGGTTTGTATTTCGCTGATTCAGCGTCAGTTCTCGTGAGCTGCTCTCAGCACCATCCATATCTCTGGCTGCGGCAACCATATAATACAATATCTCAGTATTCCACTGTCTTTCTATCTCAGTATTCCACTGCCTTTCCCTACAATGGATTGACCTCAAAGGAAGATAGCCCCCACTTGGCTCGTCAACCGTCTGACTGAGCTGAATGATTGAGATCTTCCGCCCCGCAGCCTGACCGAGAGGAGGAGCGGATACGCATTGAGTTGAAGAACCCGAACTTGAAGAAGCCGCTGGTCGTCAACGTCGGGGGCACGTGGCGAGTCGGAGGACTGCTCGCGCTCTCGAGGGCGTTCGGAGATGTGTACTTGAAAGAGTGAGACTGACCTGCTTCCTTCTTTGCAATTTCTACTATGGGCCCGTGTAATGATCTGCGTTTGTTGTGTGCCAAGGATAAGATGCATGATAGGCGACTGATCTACTCAATGAACGCCTCCAGGAGTCGCTTTCGAACTCCGAATTGCCAAGTGGGTCGTATTGCGGGAACGGAATTTCCCCACAACAATCCTTGTGATGCTTTCAACAGGATCCTTCTACGAACAGGAGGTGTGAGAATTGTAAGAAGCCTGTTTCTGGAGAAGGTCGATTGATGGTGGCACAAACGTCCTTCGTCAAGTCTCGCGCCTTGTAGAACGTTTAGTCTTGATCTGGTAATTAATACGGGAACCCCTCACGAAGCCGCTGGATTTTTACTGTGGTCATTATGATTGCTTATCCTCATTCACTGAGTCCTTCTGACACTCTTTCAATGCCGTTTGCTGAGCACAATTCGCGACAACGTCCGTTGCCTATATGCTCGGTCTCTGTTTGTACAGTTACAAGAACAAGGACGGGGGGGCGGGCGGTTTCGGTTTGATTGCCGAGCCAGACGTTGTGGTGGAGACGGTGACGTCAGATGACGACATGGTCGTGCTGGCAACGGACGGCATTTTTGAGGTTCTGTCCAATGAGGAGGTCGTGGACTTCGTCAAGGCGGCTGGGTGAGGGACCGGACAGATTGTTCAAGTCCTTTGTTGCTTTTCCGAAAAAGGTTTCGCCGCTGTGGGGTTGCTCACATGATGTCCGGCTGCAGGGACATGCTTCGAGAGCTTCGATCTGGCACGTTTTCGAAATACGATCCCGTGGAGGCACTGGTATTAGCGCCCGACCACTTTATCGTGGGCTGTCTCAGGTCCTGCAGATTCTCTGGCGTTTCTTTTAGATTGTGTATGTACGAACGGGCCGATCAAACCCATTGGTACCGAATGAGTAAGTGAGCAAATCGTTGAGGGTGAACATTTTCATGGTACAAAAGAGTTCCAATAGCCACTTGCGCTTGCAATTGCCCTTATGCCGGAACTCATGATCAGTCCCGTCCCGAGGCTAAAGCGGCTTGATTATCTGGATTGCAGGCCTGAGGCATCACTGCAACGAGTCGCAAAGGACCTCGTGGCCCTTGCTCAACAAAAGGGGACTCAAGACGATATCACGGTGATTCTTGCGAGATTGTAATTATGTATTGATAGGCCGCTGTGTTGTATTGTTTTGTCTTGAGATTGAATGTGCGTTGTATGTTTGTCAAACCTTTTTTAAGGAAGTGCAATGTGGTGTACAAGCCTTCAAATATTTAACCGCACTTCTTAAAGTGTACTGCATAATGGCCGGCAGAGGCATTGCAGTGTGATTTGCCGCAACAATGCAGCTCGCAATTTCAGAGATGATTGCTTTTTGGGTACTGTACAGTACATTATGACACACGCCAGCAGCTTCGCCTTGTGCGAAGGACCACGTGTACTTGGAGTCGAGGTTTTATCGAGTACGCACACGTCCTATGTATAAAGTTGCATTGATTCAAGATCAGGGCTCAATTGTATACCGGGCCCTAGTGTAGCTACATGGCAGGGATTGGTGCATCGTTTTACATGTGAAAAAAATATGCGCCATGAGGTTCAGGCCCTCATTCATGTGCACAATGTTTTCCGGGTAATTCGATATCATGGACTGAGCGTTACTAAGCAATAGACAACAAACCTAATATGACTGTGTTCTAAGAAAAAAGTTATGGATGTCAGATCTATCCAGGTTTCAACATATAATCGAAAGAATTGTCAGTGACATTCAGCATTTGGCTCGAATCAATATAGATAAACTCCTAAGATTTCCGGCTGCCATGGAAAGTATCTCCCTCTATCAATCTTCTCGGAGATTGTTCCAACAGGTTGTGATCGAGACTGCTCGAATTCGGGTTTGGCTAGAGTTATCAATTAAGCTTTCCATCTTCAAACTACCCATTAGCTGCCCCTTCGCCTGGCAACTATAGCAGCGAACATCGTCGATGGCAACAACACCGATTTATGAGTGGCTCGGCATTCTTTGCCCAACTGGACTCCTTCTATTCTGCTTGTCCAAATGATTGAACGAGTGGCGCGGCCTTGATCCCAGGCTGCTCGAGTAGAACTCAGCGCTATCGCGCTAGTGGTGGTGGTGGCACTAAGTCAGATCCGAGCATTTGACCAACCACAGAATCACTAGCTACTCAGAACTTTGATTAAAGAACCCGTTAAAGAAGGACCTGCCGATACATACATACATACATACTTCTTTTATAAGGCCGTAGCGGTTAAGCCATGGACCTGAAACACTGAACAAACGGTTCGATGAGTTTGGGCGTTAGATTCGACGAGCTACCTACATACTACTCTACACTCCTACTGCTGTATTGCTACATATGCACTGCTATCGAATTCTGCCAGCAGGTTATGCGACCGTTATGAGTTATCGACGTCTTGCAGTTAGCGAGAACCGTGGTCTGGTAACGGCGTCTCTTAGTCGACGGACGTCTTCGGCTTGTTGTACCCAGGGAACATCTCTTGTTGGCATGCAGTGGCAGTCGTTGTAGCACAGACAGGGGAGGTGGTTGTAGAGCTCGTCTTCGGCCCAATTTTGAACACTCATCATACCGATTGCTCAGCCAAGCCGGATTGGAGCACTTGAGCCATGATACGTTCTTCCCTCTGAGGGCCATGGGCCAACAACTTTCAAGGAAGGTTGCAGATGAGGGACAAACTCATGTATTCATGGTACGCGGCTACCAATCGGGCGAAAGGGTTTTCGGAAACATCTCCGACTACCGCAATGATCATGCACAATGTAGCTTCGACATGCTCAGTGGTGCTATGCAGAGGGCCATTAAAAACCCTTTCCCAATACGCCCTGTTTTATTGCGATCGGTTTTTAGGGAAAGGGAAAAGGTACCTCAGGATGAACTCCTGTGCATGTGATGTTCCACCAAGAAACCATGCGGGTCTTGAAGCTGCAGTGATTTATGCAGTACGGGGAGTCCGTTTAGCAACATGATTGAAAGTTGCTTAGAGCCTCTTTGACCATGCGGCCGAATACAATCGCATAAATTGTATAAGGCTATCCGATCTAAAAACAAAGGCCGAAATGACACGTATGGAATTTAGACTTGGGTCTGCCACAATGGCGTGAAGTTTGAACGGAGGAGCGGAGTGTTGTATATAGCGAAAATAGGACGTGTCAAGCTATGAAAGCATAACCTGAACTAGTTTGCCGTGCGCCACTCGGCTATTGCTGACCTCATAGGGTCAAGCTAGACGCCTGCCGTCCTAGCCCTTGACACGTTCAATCTAGGTTAACTGGCTAGGTCCAGAAGTACCTCAACTCGTCTAAGAAGCAACACGCGTTAATACCGAATTCCCGGCGGTCCCTACCTAGGGCGCTGGATGTTTACTTTTTCTTGCCCCCCCATGTCCAGTCCGTGACCTCAAGCCCTGCCGCCCTCAGTGGAATTTCGTACAGGAAGGCGTTGCGCATAAAGTGCGTCTTTTGTACCGGGTTGACCATCACCAGACGCCAGGTCCTGCACTTTGTTCCAGGACCATTGACGGCAATGCACTCACGGATATGGCTGCCGCCAAGCTGGCACAAGGTCTTGTCGATGCCCGAATCAACCAACGCCACTAGAAGAGCCGACTGAGTGGGGATGAAGTCGTCTTTGTCTGCTCCGGACACGCACACCAGAAGCTTCTCGTCGGTGACGGGCTGGCGGCCTGTAAGATGGCAAAGATTTGACTGAGAGGCCAGAACATGATTGTGTTGGGCAGGTTTCGGTTTGCAGCAAAGCCTGGATGAGCAGTAGCAATGGGGCCTCCTTCAAATAGGCGGGTCTATTAACCGGCAAGAGACCCACACCTAACCCGCAGACCTAACCCCCGTCAATTTAAGCATGTCCCTGCTATCAAGCGAACAAGAGCTAACCCGTTTTCAGAATGGCTGCTAACCCCGGTAGAACGACAGCTACCCTGGCGCAGAATAGCGGCTAACTGTATGCGGTTTGGCGCTTAACCCGCTGCAGAACGACATGCAGACCAGCGGCTAACCCGCTGCAGTACGCGCTTAACCCGCTGCAGAACGGCACTTAAACCAACGGCTGACCCGCTGCGGTACGCGCTTACTAACCCGGTGCAGAACGGCATCTAAACCAGCTGCTAACCCGCTGTAGTTTGGCGCGTAACCCGCTGCAGAACGGCAGCTAACCTAGCTGCAGTCCCACACTTTATGCACCGCCAAACGGCGGCAGACTCCTCATTGAGTGGCCCCTAACGCAGCGGCAAACCAGCGGCAGACCCGCTGGTGCTTAACTTGATTGCAGATCGGCAACTGACTGCCCGCTAACCCGCGACACTTTAGCGTTAACCCATTGTTGTGTTGCCGTAGGTTCAAGTGGCAAAGTTGCGTAAGTCGAGCAAGAATAGGATGGTTGCGTTACCTGGGTCGATTGGAGCGCTCACAGCCACTGGCCCGGGTGCCAGCAAATTCGTGGGGCGCGGTACTTTTGCCGGTCGGGGCGCATGAGGAGCCGCGGGCGGTGCATCAAAAGCGCGCTTGCCCGCAGTCTGGCCGTTGAGGCCCGCATGCATGAGGCGTGCAAGAGCGCCGCCGGGAGCTGTTGTCTCCTTGTGAACGACCTTTTGCGCCGGAGCGGGCTGAGGCTTGCGCGCAACTTGCGGCGGCACCGAGAAGCGCTCCTCCAACCTGGGGAGACAACACGAACTCATGATGAGAATAGACTTTGGATGATCTTATGAGACTCTCAGTAGCGTTCATCAGCTCTTTGCATAACTGTGGTCGATTGAGCACTTGGTATCAAGTACTATAATTTCATCGATCATTGTGCCACATATTTGGATCCGATCACAGGCTTGCAAGTGCTTAGCCACGATAGAAGACATGTTTTTAGAAGTGCTTGTCCAGAAGGAAAGTATCTAGCGCAAAGATAGAACAGAATTTACCATTAAGCATTGTTGACCAGGACCTGATTCTCGTGAGACATTGGCAAAGTTGCATTACCGTCTGGACAGGGAGCCTCACCTCTCATATGAGGATGCGCTGCCCCGAGAGGATCTCCTGCTGTGTTGCCAACACCAGGCCGAGCTGCTCCTCAATGCGGGTAAGGCGATCTGGCATGCCAGTCAACTGAGCCTCAATAAAGGCAGCTAGTCTCTCTAAACCAGCTGGCGTCG
>DF236996.1:0-28568 GCA_000708835.1 Klebsormidium nitens
ACCTACGGTAGTTCTTCGTATTCACACGCGCCCTAACCCACCCTGCGACGACGGTTGATAGATTTGGTTAGGCGTGCCTACCAACGTAACCAGCCACGAACCTGGTGAATGAATGTGTCACTGCACGAACTTCAATCTGCACAAGCAGAGCTCTCAAAATTGTCAAATTCAAAGCTGAGCAAAGCTCCGACTTCTCTCAAGCCTAGAGAGGAGGAAGTAAAGGCACTTGTGCCCTTGCTAGCTAGGTATATGGAGCTTTGCGGAGTTTGCAGGCCAGGGTCGTGGTGGCTTCGAGGAGAATCAGAGCAGGAAGAGGAGCTGGCTGCAAAACCTACCTGGATTCTATTATTTGTACAAAAGGACGGCGAAACCCTAAATATGCATTTGCAGGATTGAGCGGCCTCAATGCAACATATCAGTGGCTTTGATCAATGCACCTTAAGTTGTACACATTCTGCAAGTTAGCTGGATTTCCATGATCAGATGGTCGTTTATGATTTTATGATTTTCCAGTTCACAACACTTGTTTGAGAATCTGCAGCCTGGACAAGAGTGGGCTCCTCAACATAATAGTAGCTTTGACCACTATGACTTGGAGCATGTAGTACCCCTTCTGCAAGTCAGCTGTCAACAATCCAGATCAGGTGGTTGTTCACATTGTATACCCTCCGTTCACACTTGTTTAGCAATTTATCATTGCACAAGAATGGGTGTCCTCCCTGGCCCCCCCCAGCGCGACAACCGGGGCGCCGCAGACTGCAACTACGCCGGGCTGCTAGCTTACGCCTGCGGCTCTTCGGTTGCAATTGTGGAGCTGCAATCTATGCAAATTGTGCACGCTCTGTGGGGAGATAAACCAGACGTGTATGTGACCGCTGTCTCCTGGTCGCCTGAGAGCCTCTCGCGAGACCTCAGCGGTCAGGTGGCCAATCTGAAGCTCGCGACTGGGGACAGCACTGGCAGGGTTGCACTCTGGGATGCTGTGGGGGGTCAGTTTGTTATGTGGTTGGGGGGAGGGGAGGGAGCTCCGCGGAGTGGGGGGATCATCCTCGATCTATGTTGGGTGCTCGGTCGGCCCTGGCAGCTCGCAGCTCTGCAGGCGCCTTCATCGCTGGTCATCCTAGACACCACCAGGTCAGCTAGCATCCAGAGGGACTGTACGGAACAAACTTCTGACTTGTTTCCTTGTGTTCCTTATGGGGGCCAATATATAATTTCTGAGAAGAACTCCCTTTCAGCCTAGTCATTGTGGCTGACGGCCAGCGATAAACAGGGCCATGTTGTTTCAATGAGCTTGGTTGAAGTCCTCTTGTACACAATTGATCTGTAAACAAGTACATTCCTACGTGTCCTCTTGATGCCAGTGACTGTTCCCATAGATTGTTTTGTGGCCAATAAGCGAGGCAAGCTACACTTGAGCTCACACATCAAACTTCCAACTAGATCCTCGACTAAACAAAGTCAGCAGGGCGAAATATTGCACTTTGTCGATCTCTTTTGGCACATGAATCCCTGCAACCGTTCTGCAGTGGAAAGCCACTCTGGCGGCTTGAGGCAACAGAGCCCCTGACTTGCTTAAGATGTGACCCGTTCGATGCCCGCCAGCTCTGCGCCATGGGATCTAGAGGGCTACTGCTTCTCTTGACTCTGAATGGGACAAGTAAGTCTTTCTGAAATTACTTTTCAGCTTCTCACATCTTCTCACATCTGTTTTGTCCAGAAGATAACCTCAACTTTGAATTACGAGCCTTTCCGGTACTATCTTTGTGCGTTTTTCCAAAATGGCACTGTCTCTGATTCGAGCATTGGTCTCTACTGTGATCCTTGCGGATCAAATGTCCAGATTTGATCTAGAAAACGGTTTTCGAGTTCCTGGGAAGGTTTGTTGAAAATTCACATAAGGTAGTCCAGCAAGGAGTCGCAGACAGATGCGCTCCACGTTTGCAAGGGGTTGCAGTGCTTGGGAGTCTTCATACTATCTTCACCAATGAACAAAGGAGGAAAGTTTCACAGCCGCTCTAACAGCCTCCCAAACCCCTTCACCTGAACGTGAGCTCGCCCTTCTGTCCATTTTGCAGAATCGCAAGACATTCAGCACACAGAGCATCGTGTCCCGCTGGGCGATGCTCTGGAGGCTCCAAAGAAGGTCGACAAGAAGGACGAGAAGAAGGAAAAGGACGAGGCGCCGCAACTCAACCTGCGGTGTATGTTTTCTCCAGGGGTAAGGGCCCAGTGCTTCTGCTAAGTGTCGTCTCGTCTGTTTCAGGAATCCTGATGATACCTACGTGCGGCTCTGGTTTGACATCATCATCTTTCAGCGACTCATGTAATGATTCTCATATAATGATTGAACTTCGAAGGTTTATTGTGCATTTTGTCAAGAGAGGTAGATTGCCCCTCGGTATTGGCTGGCGGCTGGTAGCGCGAAACTGGAAAGTTGGACCGTTTTAAAGGTTAGGTCCCATCCAAAGGATGCGCTTTCGTCTTAATACAGTGATGTGCCGCTTTGTGGCTAACAAAGTACCTCGATTTCTACGACATCTCCTCGTCGTTCTTTCCAGGTGCCAAAGCTTGTGTACGTCATGCTGCCAAAGGAGATTCTGGCTTTCGACATTGAATGTAAGTCCTGGCAGCCATTCGCACAGCCTTTTCGACAAGGACCAGTCAGCTTTTGAGGCTCTCGTGCGACACCACGGTCTGAAGCTAAGCTGGACAGTTCGCACCAGTCTTGTTAACGGACTTTCGAACAAAGTAAACCGTCTGGTCTCAATGTATACTGCCCCTTCATTCAACTGGACGTGTGTGCGAGTAGTGTTCGCTTATTTGTACCACTTCCGATATAGGAAGACTGGTCAGCCCCTGCTTGCATGGTAACAATTCCGTTGGATCGCAAGGCGCCGTTTCGACGTCTCTCCCAGTCTCCTGCAGATTTCACTTGATTCGCTCATCAAGATCTTACTAAGCGTTTGCTTGTTTGCTGAGCCCTCTCCATCAGCCGACGGTTTTTTATGTAACCTTGTCACAGTCCTTGCTGCTTGGTCTGACCCTTCCTCCGTCCCCTTTGCCCATGAGATATCGGTACCGGGCTCACACCTTAACTGAAGCAAAAATCAGACAAGCTCCACACTGAAATTCACTTGAAAGCCCCGTATTCACCCCGCCCGTCCCCCAGATTCGGTCCTTCCTTCACGTATGATTCAACGTTTCTTTGCTACGTTTCCAACGTCTCGCTTCTTTATAGACCGTCAACGGGCTACCAAGAGAATCTGAATGTAAAAGGGTTTCACCTTTTGCTCCTAAGTCGCCTCGTCTTGCTGACTTAACCTCCGCTTCAGACCTCTGCCCCGTACAGTCTGCCTCTAACCCAGTTCTTGAAACCCTGAGCGTTTCAATTCCCGCACAGTCTATCTCTAACCCGATTTCAAACCCGATTCGGCAGTTGGCCAAGTGGTGGCTTCCACACCAGTCCCCAGGAATTATGCGAAGCTGCTCGACCTCTTGACTGTGATCGACGGCGAACTGCTCTACTGCCTGCATTCAGATGGGAAGCTCAGCGCCTGGCTAAGAAAAGAGTGAGTCTGCCTTCTCTCCCAACGGCTCATTTTCTTGTGTTTCTTGGACCGCAAGGTTTCTTACAAATTCGTTTTTGGGCCATGGCGGAGCCCCGATTGTGTTATGCAATTGAATGGCTTTGCTAAACCTCTAGAAGCTTGAACATTCAAGTATCGGCGGGGGACCGTAAGCATGGTTGTTGGACCCCTTGCTTGAGCCACACTGATTTAAAAGTGCAAAAGTCGGTCTAGCACTTTACTCACTAAAGGGTCAGATGAGCTTCTCTCCCTTCCTCTCGCAATCCGAGCATCGGTTTCGGATTGAAGGAGCAGTTGCTTGCTGAGAGTCAACCGAGACTTTTCGTTCCCGCAGGAAGAAGCAAACGTTTGCCATGAAGCACGTGGAAAATCTGCTTCCGTCACTAGCCACCCAAACGGGCGTCAGCGTCCAGGTCCTAGCAGCCGCGCACGCCCCAACTCTCCATGACGCCCCAGGCCTCAGCCTCGGTTCCGTCCCGCTAACCCCTGCCGAAACTTCCGGAACCCCCCCGGGAACCGTCGGAACATCGCTCCTGTCCATAACGGACGACGGTCGGGTCTGGAAGTGGGAGATAAGCGCACATTCTCACAACCCGCCCGTTAACCCGGCCCCTGACCAGGCGGAGGGGCCCACTTTCCGTGCAGTACTAGCGGGGATTCTGCACACGCTCCCTGGGTTAACCACCACGCTTTCGGTTCCAAACCCATCTGCACTAACCCCACAGTCCACCCCCTTCGACGGCCTTCCCCGGACGCCCCCCCCTCCGGTCCCATTAGCCGCTCTCGCCACGTCAGCCGGGAGTATCGAGATCGTTGACACCGCGGCGCTCTCCGTAGTCTCGTCCTTTTCTGTGCACTCTGGCGCGGTGCGGGGGGTGCGCTGGCTCGGCAACTCGCGCCTCGTCTCGTTCAGCTCGGCCGAGGTCAAGGGCAAAACCCCCGGGTTTATGAACAAGTTAGCGGTGACCTGCGTCCGCTCGGGGCTAACCAAACCCTTTCGGGTGCGCACGACCGCGGAACGGGGCTCGATGCGCGGGCTGCGAACCTCGTCGAGCGGTCGGTACCTCCTCGTTCTCTTCCGGGACGCCCCCGCAGAGGTCTGGGCGATGACACGTGTCCCCCAGATGCTGCGCTCGCTCGCGCTCCCGTTCGCGGTGATGGAATGGTCGATCCCGGGCGAAAACCTCCTCGGCTCTAGTTCCCACTCGCCCCTCTCTTCTTACAACCCCTCCCCCCGGAGCAGCATCGCGGCCGCCGCCGCCTCTGCCGCAAGCTCGTCTTCTCTGGAGCTGACGCAGGGGGGGGGTACTCCGACCCCCCCGAAAGAGGAGCCGGGGGAGAGCTTTGCGTTTGCATTGGTCAACGGGTCGCTAGGGGTGTTCGAACTCAGGGGGCGGCGCGTGAGGGACTTCCGGCCCAAGTGGCCGACGTCGAGCTTTGCGGCGGGTGACGTCCTCGTGACCTCGATGGCCTACCGGCTGCCGTACGTGGTGATGGGCGACCGGGGGGGAAATGTCAGGTGGGTTTGGGCCCTTCAGTAAGGGCTTTACCGTTCGGAATCCAGGCATCCGAAACCAAACCGCAGTCTGTGTCCAATCCAGTGCGTTTCCGCCTTCTGTCAGGGACTTGCTCTCGTGAACCCTGCTCGTGCTTCATTGGCTAGGCCTCAAATGGCATACTGCAGCCTGGGTCCGAGCCTGAATCAACGACTCTGACAGGCTCATGTCCCGCGAGTGCGCCGGCTCCACATGCAGGAAGCGTTCTATTTTTCACGTCCAGCAAGGCGAGCTCAAGAAGATGAGCCAAATCGCTATACTCGGCACTATGTTTACAATCAAGCCCTACACCTTCGAAGATGTACACCTAATCTTTGTCTCGCTGCCAGGTGGTGGGATGTTAAATCAGGCCTAAGCGGCTCGTTTCCTCTGCACCGTGGGGGCATCCGGCGGCTCAAATTCGCCCCCATCGCTAGCGGCGCGTCGAGCGACGACAAGGGCAAAGTCGCGGCCCTGTTCACGGACCACTCCATCGGGATCTTCGACTTGGACTCGGGGGAGCCGTTCAACGAGGCGTTCGTTAACAAGGCCCATGCCAGCTTGCCGGTAAGTTGTCTTTGCGGACCATAAGGCTTTGATGCGTTTATGAATGCGTGTCGGTCTGCATAATCATTGTCATCTGAGCCTTTGACGCTTGAGTACGGGCGTGTGCTCAGCATCCTTGCGATGAGTGCGAATTCCGCTTCTGCAAAGCCACTAAGGTGCTAATGATTTGACAGAGGTGCTCGTGGGGCGGTTTTACTTGAGCTTTGGGAAAATAGTAGAGCTCGAGCGTCTGCATCTGCATGCGGACGTCACTTCGGTGCCAGGAGTGCGCCGCGATCTTGGCGCTTGAAGATTGTTCCTATGAAGGCAACCGGAAAGGCCTCTTTGCCTGAACGGATCTGTTTGGGAGGGCCCGTCAACCGCACTCCTCATAGTGTTGAAACAGATCCTTCTCTTCTCGTCGATTGCCCCACGTAATGCTCCTCCCCAGAAAACTTCTTAGATCGTGCTCCAGAAAGTTCAGTTTTCTGAGATCAAAGGATTCCGCGCAGGTCTTCGAGATGGAGTGGCTGCCCCACTCGGGCGACCCGCACGAGCCCCTTCTCCTGGCGGTGGTCGCTGCCGACGGCAGCTACCGGCACCTGGACGTCCATTCCGACGTCCTGCGGGCCCACCCCCGGAACCGGAAACTCATCCGGCCGCAACCCCTGAAACCCCTCCCTCGATTCCGGCCGGTTCCGCTGACGAGCCCCCTGCTGCTGCCGCAAGCGCAGGCGCTCGCGTTGAGAATGTTGCTGCAGCAGGGGGTGCGGCCAGAGTGGCTGGAGGGGGAGGGAGGCGGCGCGCAGCCTGGGGATATGAGGTGGGTGCTTTCGCCAGAGATCACTTTTGTCTCTGTCGTCATTTTGGCGTCGTGGCAGGAGAGCTTTCTGCCCGCTTGCATGCAGTCCCTCCTTTAGGTCTTCTCATGGAGAGTGAGTAAGACGGGGCTTCTCAAAAGTAGTCGTCTTGGGGAGACGAACGATTGAACTCCTCAAGGGTAATTCTCTTGGGTGAAGAATGATTGAAAAGCCTCTCTTGCGCATTCTGCCATTGTGAGAGCAGAGCCTTAGGACTAACCAGGATATTTCCTTCATGGGCGGTCCGTGCCAAGCGCTCAAACCCCTGGTTTCAGAGATGCAAGCACGTCTCCCATCAAGCAAAACCGCACTCTCCTCCAAGATCCTTCTGCGATACGTTCTCCAAAAGCATCCGGGGCTATGACGTTTTAGATTGTGACTGGGCAATCTGAAGGGATGCGTCTTTGCTGCCTCTGTGCCCTGAATCTCCGTGCAACTGACAATCTCACAAATACGCGAGCGATTCGTGGACCCTCCTTACCGTACCCAAATCGCCACTCCCCCTTCTCCCAGGGCCGCCATGCTATACGCCACACCCCCCCTCGGCGAGCAAGCCATTCCCGAGGTCCTCCTCAACTCCCTCGAGCCCATCCGATTAGCCGGGCGGCTTCTCGACCCCCCTGCCGCGGCCGCGTACTCAACAATCGCTGAAAACGGCGCTGCGGCCCGCTGCGCATTCGCAGCGGCACTGTTTGGTGACGTCATCGAGGCGGCGTTCTGGGTGCGCCTCCCGGGGGAGCTGCAAAGGCTCGCGGACGGTTCAGCGGGGCCGGACGCGTTCTGGACACATGCTACGGACAGCGGGTGAGCGCATTGGACTGCCAGCTCAGATGCTTCAGTCTGCTTTTATTTTTTAATGCAATTTAGAGGCCGTAAAAGTCTTTGGTGGAGTCCGGCTCAAGGCTTCTGTCTCCTTCGTTCATGGACCCATTCGGCGGGGCCGGACGCGTCTTGGACACGCGCTGCGGACAGCGGGAGAGGATTGCGGAGTGCAAGCTCAGATGCTTCTGTCCCCGTCGGTTTCCTTCTATATACAGGTCCTTAAACTCTTCAGCGCGAGTCCAGTTCAAGGCTTCTGTCTTTTCGTTATTATTGTGAGATAGAGGTCCTGAGATCTCTCAGCGCGCGTGAGTCCGGTGATACTTGTTGCGCAAAACGCATTGGTGGGGAAGGACAGATACCATGTTTGGAATCTTTCGCATCGAATTTAACATTGACTGTACCGAAGGTCGCTTCAGTGACGCGCACAGTCTTGACTCCCTCTGCAATTTATGATCTCAGCTTCTTCAACTTAGACGCTTCGAAGTCGACCATATTGCGTATTACTCAATCTCCTTCACGTACTCAGAGCATCCAAAAAGAGGAGCCGAAGACGCGCAAATATCCTCTCAGCGTCCGCATCATGATTGTCGACCTCCGTTTCTAACCTATTTTCGACCATTTCGGACAGAGCTCCTAGCGAACAACCACCCCGGCGATCGTCCGCTTCCGGCGACCCGTCCAAAGTGGAGCCGACTCGCGTGCCGCCGCCCCTGCCCACCCCCGCGCCCAGCAACGGCCACGTGTCCCCCGCCCTGACCCGGTTGAACAGCGCGGCCTGGACCGAAAAGGACGCCCTCAAGAAGCTAGCCCGGGAAAGGATTGCCTGGCACGAGCGGTTACCGGGAGTTGAGGCTTCGCAGAAGAGGGTGCATGAGTAAGTTCTTTCACCCTCCTTTGGACTCGTACAGGGCAGCGAGTTCAGAATGTGTTGTCGCGGCTCTGACGTCAGTCTTTCGTACTCTTTCCGAAGTTCAGGAGCTTTCTGAAAGGAGCTGATAGTTTTACGACGTCGAGGAAGTTGGTAAGACTTCGGTAAAGGATGAGAGTTGCGCTGCAAAAGGTCCATGAGAGAGGGAAAGGGGAAAAGAGGCGACGTTGGAAAGCCGATTTACTGGAGATCTTAGAGCTGCTTGTTCCGACAAACACACCAAACATCCTTCGATCATGAGGGCTCTCCAATTTATACTCCGCAGTCCAAAGATGGATGTACAGCATGTGTAAAGAGGTACATGAACCGCACTATTCACACTCACTCCTTCCTGATCAGATTCATCGCAACTGGAGACTACGAGTCCGCTGTGACCCTGCTCTTGTCGACGCCACCCGACGCCGCTACCTTCCATAGCGACTCTCTCCGAGCAGTGGTTTTGGCGGCCGCCGTATCGCCCGCGATGCACGCGCTCGCTGTCAAGGTAAGCGGCACTACCGGTGTGGTAACGTGAGCACTACCGGTTCGACTACGTGGGCACTACCGGTTCGATTACCGGATCACTACTAGTGCGCTTCTGTAAGCAGCACCGGCCCGATTACTTAAGCACACCCGGTTCGTCCACCCGTCTTCCAAAAAGGGCCAAGGTTTCCAAACGCTTTCGACATCGCGGAAACTTTGCCCAGACCTATTGTTTGAGCTTGATCCGGGAAATGGCACTGACAAACTTTGGGCAATTTTTAACCTGGCAAGCCCGCCGAGCTGAACAAGTCATTTGTGGATGTGGAAACCACAGAGAGGCGCCGCTTTTCGAAAGCACTTGTTTGTATGCGCAGGTCGTGGCTGCGAACATGGTCACCACGCATGACCCGTTAGTGGGCACCCATCTCCTATGCGCCATCAACCAATACGTGGAGGCCTGCAGTCAGGTAAGGCCAGAACAGTTTCTGACGGAGGCTTTTGTATCATATCTTTGAAGAAGCAGCCAGCCGGATGGCATCGGTTGAAAGATCATACATTACATTCCCGATTAGGAGACACGACCCAAGTCTCGTAGAACCATGAAAGCGCGCTGTCTTGTCCTTTCCTGTTCTTTCCGAGCACCGTTGAACGATTGTAGATCACCCAAAACGTAGTTGCCTTGTTGGCTGGTTTTTGGATCGTACAGCTCTGAAGCAGTCCTCTGTATACTGCTGATGTTTTTAGCGTCAGCCAGTCCGATCCCTACGATTTTTCTGCACATAAACCAGTCATCTACCCTCCTTGCCCCGCAGAGCAAGCGCCTTCTAACCCCAGAAATAAGTCAGTAAGTCAAAATGAGCCGTTACTTCCCGTGAAAACAGTTTCTTCGCCTCCAGGACAGCCTTCAAAATACCTTCTCTGCACGCACGTTTCGCGTGCCTCACCATAATCTTTCGGGCTCGATGCAGTTGCAAGAAGCCGGCCGATGGACCGACGCCGGGACCCTTGCGGTGACCCATCTCGACGGCCTGGAGCGCGCGCGTGTTTTGGACCGGTGGGCCACGCACGTTTTGTACAGCGAGCAGAGCTTGTGGCGCGCGCTCATTCTATTCGTTGCGGCCGGAAATCTCTCCGAGGCGTTGGCCGCGCTCCACAGCGCGCGGCTGCCCGACACGGCCGCGATGTTCCTGCTCGCCTGCCACGAGGCCAAGGCAGCGGCGGAACGGAAACGGAGCGGAGTGGAACGGAACGACGAGGAAAGCGAAACGGAGAGTAGGAGTGAGACGCAAGGTTCTAAAAAGAATCTCGCTGATAAAAGTGGGGGCGAAGGATTGAAGCCCAGTGTAAGCGCCGAGGGGAAGGAGGCCGCAGCTGAAGGGGGGAATGCTGGTATTCACGGAGGGGGCTTGAGCTTGCCGGGAAGCTTGCACAGGGAAGAGATCACTGTTGTGGTGGACCATTACGGTCAGTTCCAGCGTTGGCTCGCCCACGTTGTCGGGTCAAGTAGTATATCGTCAGATTAGACTGACCCAAAGAGATGGCAACAAAAAGTCGGAGTAGCCCTGGATCTCTGTCCTCAGGTGCCACTGATGCATCGCTGCTCTGTAGATTTAAATACTGGGCCAGCCTGGCCGTGACGAGCAAGCAAGGCTGTCGATACCGTTAGCACCTCGGTACGTTAAGTGGACGAGGAATCAAGAGACACACACTCGATGTACCGACTTTAATTGCGTGTACTCCGAACCCTCGACATCATGCACGGTGCTAGTCCTTCTCAGAAGGATGACGTAACAGCATTACATATTCGAAGCGGCCTGATCACGTGTCGCTTGAGGTCACTACGTTCATTTGCAGATCGTGAGCAGTAGTGGAGTCCGTTAAGATGCCCCATCATTACAGACTTATGCTGACGAGGTAACGCTGCTTCTGTCCCGTCGAATGACGCTTACGGGTACATCGGTCGGACGGGTCAGACCATGCTCTCAAAGTATATCATGTGTCTACCGCAATTTCATGATGAGCCGGCTCGCGCTCCTCTTCCACTATGTCATCATCATGGTGCGCATTGACATCTGCAGCTGCCCATGAGTCTGGTTTTGTATGTTTCATCACATATTTTCAGTCCTTTGTGAAAAGGACACGCTCTTATAGGTCCACCTAGGTCCAATAGCACTCCGTCTGCATGCTCAGGCTGTCGCGGCAAACGCTTTTGTTTCAACTTTACATATGCTGGCTTTCAACATGAGCTTCATTTGAGCACTGGGCAATTATAGCCTGGTTTTTCTTGATCGACTCCGACTCTGACTTTGAGTGACTCCGACGCATGCCTAGGTGGCATGGATGCCTTTCTACGAAATCAGATTGAACGTCTGTATGCGTTAGGACTGAGCCTGCTCAGGCCGCATCTCCTGTACAAGAGAATATTTGCCAGCAGCGGAACGTAGCTGTCATCAATGATGAACCTGAGCTCATTGCGGGGGACCTTGTCCACACGAAATAGGCGGGCGCAGCTAGCCTAGGTGTCACGGCCCTGATTGCGGGACGGGGACATATTCCACGGCCTTTGAACAGTCGAAAAGAAAACAGAAATTGCATACTTTGAAGGCATGCCATGAGATTTGATCCATCTCTTTCGAATCACAGATTTCTAATTAGTGACTTTTACCTTCCTTGAGGTCCGTCTTTCAGGCCTGCCTTCGGGAAACTACCCAGAACGATGTTGCTCCAAAAGGTTCGGAGCCTGATTTCAAGTGTTTAGCCTAGTCACGTTAGACCAACAATGGATTCTACCACGACCGATGTTGTAGGTCACATGTGGCTTTATAGACGACTGATCTTAGGACATCATGCTAAATAGGCTGCTACTACTATAGTCCATAGGGCTTTCTGAGTGGGAGTCTGCCAGCCTACTACTACAGTCCATGGGGCTGTCTATGTGGAGTCCGCTGACGCCCTTGAACACTTCGAGCCCTGAAAGTCCGTTTCAAGTGTAGCTGAGCACACACACTCTGCAAATCGCAAATTATACCTCTGGCTGCCAATTCCCGCCCCGCCCTACTCAACCTCAATTGACAATTGGTAGATGCAAAGACATTATTGTTTCTGTCAGTCCTCTTCGACGAGCCACTATACCTTGAAAGCGAGAGTTGATCCAGGTTGCGAGCAGGCAACGAACATACTTAATTCTTCTAAGCCTCAGAGGGCGGTAGCTAAAGTACCAGAGTAGGCCGTGACAATATACAGCCAGTATGTCAAGTTACACACCAAACGCGTCGCTCTGGATGGAGGCGGTGCAACAGGGACTGCCGGCGTGGCAGGCACCACTTGAGTCGCCGTTGTTGAGCATTTCCCCGCATCTCTAGTTAGACAGCACGGCGCTGCGGCAGGGGCTGCTAGCACACCCAGGGTTTGCGGGTTTGGGGTTAGCGCGGGTGCGAGTGCGGGCATGGGGTTTCGCGGGTGTGGGCCTGGGGCCGGGGAATCATTTGCGGGCGACTGTTTGCGGGGGGAGGGGGTAGCATGAGCAGAATGTACGGCTGCGGTGCCTCGAGGATCGTGCCTGGTTCCAGCCGGACCAGGATGACGTCAAACGGGGCGATGGGGCCGAGCGCGATGATGCCAGTGTCGTAGTTGGGATAGAACACGCGCTGCAGCCAAACAAATCAACGGATTTGCGAGACAGTGCGGAGCACGTCACTGTAAGGTAGCAGGTCTTCGAAGTTGAGGCAAGCGGGTCGCTCTTTCTGCTCTTTGACGTTGTCTTCAGTCGCTGGATGGACCTTCACTTCTTTGCCATTCCGATCGGCCCAATGTTCGGCTGAGCCGGATTCTCAGGGCTGGGGGGCGGCAAGCGACAAATTTGGTCCAGCGCGAGCCGAATCTGAGAGCTTGCTGTAGACAAAGACAATCTGACGGGACGTCAAAAAAGTCAAGAAAGAGAGCGTCTTCTCAGGAGACATTCGGAACGCCCTCAGAAAGTCGAAGATCGACCAGTTTGAGGCCTTGTTTATATAGCAAGCGCCAAGCGAAGGCGATGTTATGGAGCGAAATCTTCTGCCAGTCGTAGAAAACACTAGAAACTCTCCCTACCTGCCAACAATACCGAGCGATGACCCGAGCCCCGGGGGGAACGTCCATATCCGCCCAGGCGGCGGTTATGCTGACCGATTCGAAAGAAGAACGATGAGATGATTGCCTGAGCGTGCAAACCGGCCCACACCTGCAAAACGAAAGTGCTTGTCATGCTTCTGTCCCAATGGCCCAGTGGAGTAATATCGGCTCCTTGCAATCGCAAAGACAATCGCTTCTTGTTTTCTATCGTCCCTGCTGACTCGAGAGAGTTAGGGGGTGCCGCTGCACTGGCCACTTTTCGACTTCTGGAAAAAGAACAGAACAGAGGGTTTTCCAATCGATTGGACGGCTTGAATGCTGGAGCGAAGCTCTGGGTCCCAGTCTTCGAAGCCTTCACAGGCTGACCACTCCGTCTCTAACACTCCGCGTCTAACACTCCGCGTCGTTCTCTTCAGTCGAGTATCTTCACCTGCCTGTCTGCGGAGCCGCCGACTCAAAGAACGTGAACCGGCGAAGCCTTATGGCAGGGGGTAAGAAAGATGCTAAAGCCAATTCTGAGCCGAAGTATCAATCAGAAAAGCAAACAAACGAGAAGTTCTTCAACGATGCGCCACTAGTACTCTCTATTAGCCGAAGTCTTCCCCGAACCTCTCAACTTAAGCTCCAATGAGTTGTGCAAACGCTCGGTGGTCTGTGCTCTAACTTCTGCAGATTTTGGAGCGCCCCAGCCTCTTTTTAAAAGAGCCAAAAGGCGAGTCGGAGCCTCAGCCCCTCACCTCAAGCTCCGACGAACTTTCAAGCCTGATCTGTGCTTCTAAAAACAAACGACCGAGACACTCCTCAAAGGCAGCCTCCTTTCACCAACCCCTCCCCTAGAACCACGAACGGTGCACGGGTTAATTGTTCTGTTCTTCTAAATGCTCTAAACTGTCTTTCAAAAAAGCCAAAAAGAGACGAGCTCGTGCACCAACCCACCTCTAGCCTCGACAACTTGTCCATGCGCACAGTCCCTACGCGCCCTGGCTGTCAAAGCAACGCCGTAAACCTCTCAAACCTCAGTTTCGCAAGTTCAGGATCGTGAAAACGCAAAGGCAAACGTTTGCACGAACCCCTCACCTGAAGCTCAGACGAGATGTGAACGCGCACGGTCGCGTGCGCGCCCTGCTTGTTCTGGTTGACGTCGATCACCTCCTTGTCGCTGAAGAGGGCGTCCGTTTCCGTGGTCAGGTTGACCAGGTCTGTTTTCCAAGAACAGGGGCAACTGCGGGACGGAAAGGCATAGCAAAACCGGTGTCAAATGTACGTCCGATTATTTAAGGACAGCCTTGGGAAGCTTCGTTTATACGACAGCAGCCCAAAACGGGCTTTGAATGAACATGTCAGAGCCGGTTCGTTGATTGCGGCCATCTTCCCCGCCTTCAAAGGGTTTGACAAGCAGGAGCGGTTGAAACGGGCAACTTAGGCCGGAAATTTTGCAACATGCTCGCCTGCCCTTTGGGCGATCCGCACCTCAAAAGCCCGGAGCTGCGAATAGGTGAAAGAGGAAGTCCAGGTTGCTTGACCAAAATCCTAATTGGAACATCTTTGTAAAAAGGAACCTCGCTTGCCCCGCTCAAAAGACCCTTGCCATCCTCAGAAGATCAGCTGCAAACACTCAATCCTTATTGTGACAAGGCATAGAGCGAGTGCAGACCTTACTCTGACGATCGCCCACACGCTAAAGTGGCCCTTCACTTCCTCAAAGGTCAAATCCCGTTCCCGATCTCAAAGCACGTTGGCGTCGTCTGATCCTGGCATTTTTAACCTGCACGAAAACACCATGTATGAAGCTCACGTCGACACTGCAAAGCAGGTAGCTGGCCCTATGCAAAAGTGACCCTCGCAAAATAATCCGATATAAAACAGATGTACCCACTTTTCGATCCATGCGGCTAACTTTTCGACTAGCAGTCACCATCGACTTATAGTAGTAAGCTCTTCGTTCGTCGAAGTTTCGAAAAGCTGGGAACCATGAAAAGCTGGGACTCCTGATATCCTCCATTCCGGCAAAGATTGAATCAGTAGGGACTCCAGACGTTTGCAAAGCGGTCGGCTCTTATGAAGCGGACATTCAATTCTGCTTCGCCACAAGATAGTTCCCTGCTTAGTCAACCAGAATCACAAGGATCCTTGTAAAAGTACAAGTTGAGAAGTACGTCAGGTGTTTTTGAACAGTACGGCACTTTGCGCTTCTACTTAGTGTTGGACAACCTACCAACAGCATCTTGCAGAACTTGGTAGAGCCTAAGAATGACTGTGACATATTGCAACTATGTACCGCCTTCCGGGCACCCGGGGAAGGTCTACCAATACACAGGATCAAATGCAAAGATCCTCAGACAAACTCTCATCGGGGAGAATTGAATCTGGAACATGACATCTGCTCTGGGTATCTTTGTATTCAGCCATTTACATCAGCGTCCATAACTATATCTTCCCTTATATACAAACGAGCTGCTTAGTGTTCATGACGTACCACAAAAATATGCACCCCTTAGTCAAAACCATGCGGGGAATACTGATAGGCACGACTTCCTCCGCACAGTCAGTCTTTCTTTCAACACTTGAGGGAGTGCATTGGGAAGAAGGTCAGACGACGGGCAAAAGTGCCTTACTCTGAGGATGCATAGATCCTAACGTTGAGCCCCTTGCTGTATATTCAGTCCCTAAGCGCCTTCATTGGCGATGTATCGGCTATCAGGCCCACCTGCAGCCGCCTTCCCATGTCTAGTCTTTCAGCATCTGGCGGTCGTCAAAGCAAACCCAGTCATAACCTGCTTGACTTTATCCAATCGCAACAGGTGCGTCCGCAGACTGCCGGATGACGGTTTTATTAGCCGGGGAAGTGGACTGATTCCAGGGGTTCCACCTGGCAAGGAGAGGCGGGAAATTGTTAATCACAGGCTTGGGTAGGCATTCATGCATGGCATAACCTAGTTCATTTGAAGCAAATGTTTCTGACCAATACCAGGGCAGACCACATTTCCATGGTCTCTCTTAGGTGAGGGGTTAGCTGAGAACCCTGCCGATTGCATAAGATGGTCGAGCTTAGTGAGGTTCCGGGTAGTAATAACAGGCATGAGCGGCAAACGCATTAGGCCGTTCATCAGTTGCTTGAAGTAACGCTCACTACATGTGCAGTGGTTTTGTTGGCGACGTGCTCGAAGAATTGACAATCCGCAGCCCCTCATCAAAGTGTGGGGAGGCAGCCTCTTTAACCTCCACCAAGATTAGAGCCTTCACCATGGTTACATCTTTCACCAGCAGAGGCGTGTGATTGACCGGTTTGCGAAAGGAAGACCAGTTAAGCCTTCAGAATCCTACAGAACCTTGGCATCTGACAGCCAGTCAAGAAGCAAAGCAAGAGGAATGTTTGCTGAGAGCACATGAGTGGTGTGATCTCGGCGGTCTCTGTACGGGCTCTCAATTGCCCCCCGTCATTCAACTTCTGCCGCTGATGATCGGACTGCCCCAGCCATGATACAGGGCAATAGCTTTCAGACACCGGCCAGACCAACCCAGTGTTGGGCAACTTTCTCCATACTCGCGGATGATGCTTACCCTAGTGATTGCAACTTCCGTGTTGACCATTGCCTTCATCGCTGCTCTGCGTCCGGCTCACGTTCAGGATAGGGAGGGGGGGTCTGTTGGCCTGGGACATGGCGCTGCAGAACCCGTTCAAGAAACGCTGTGGTAACTTTCTCGGCTTCAGGAGAACAAAAGATTGGGGCAAGAACGCCCCGCATGATCTCGCTCCCGCATCGCTGCGCCATCTCTCGCGCGACTTCCTGCCAGGGCACCCATCTGCCGCGGATATAGACTGATCCTTCTGGGATTGACTCAGTTGTTGCGTGGGCAGGCCCCAGGTGTTGCGCAGGGGGTTCGCGGATGCCCTGTCCCGCGAGCGCGCCACCCGCATTTGTGATTGTCTTCGCACGCTTTCTGTCGCTCGCCTCCTTTCCTTCTTCGTCGCTGCCTGTGCCCTCCTCAGCACTTCTTTTCCCCATAGCTACCCGCGTCTTCCTGTGCCGTGCAGCTGGTCAGGGCGGCGAGGTCGGGGGAGGGGCAGGGGATGGGTCAGGGCTTGGCCTTCTTTGAATCTCCTCACCCTTTGGGTCCACCAGAAACGCCTTTAGCCGTGCACCGGCGCGCTGGTTGACAGAGCAAGAACAGCTGGTCCCAACATTATTCGTAGATTCTGTACACAGTACACAAATCTTGCAACCATGCCTCTGTTGCTGGAAAGTGTACTGTTACAACGTGAAAAGTTCTTCCTGTGTGCTCACTGATTGATGCACGCAATGTTGCTGCTATCAGATCAGAAAAACAAGCAGGACTTCGGGGCTGCATTCGGGCACAAAGCTGTGCACAATATGGTCAGGATTGTGGAAAATACTCATCAAACTCTTCCCCTAGCTTGTGGTGACGGCCTTGCTTGATTTTGATGTCTCTGTCAAGAAGAGGTCTGCCTCCTTTACTGTCAGTGTCATGCTGCTGCCTCATGCAGTGTCACTTCCTTAACTGCACTCTGCATTTCTGCATTGCGAAAACGTCGAAAAATGTGAACAAGCTTCTCAAAGCGATCGCATCTATCGACGGCTGTGAACAGACAAATACATCCATACTGCTGACATGGCAGAATCCAATCAGACCATGGGAATCTGCTTTCAAAAAGTTGTGTGTTCACACTCCTGTCTGGCATGAACCTCCGTCCGCTGGCCTGGTTAAGTAATTTTTGGCGTACCGGGCGCAGTCCGGGCATCCAACGGTGAAATCGTTCTATTTTCTAAGATCGGACGGTACGCCGATTGCCTTTGCTGAACAGAAGGCTGAGTCCATCCCCGCCTAAAGGTCGCAGAAAGGAGGGACAGCGCCCGAAAGTGGTGAAGTCCAAAATTGTTATTTTGCCCAGCACCTCAGACTGGCCGCCATGGCTGCCGACATGGCTGAAATGAGCTGGGAGCAGCACCCATGACCAAAATTTCTCAAACCCAACGGCAACCTGAAGCTATGTGCAACCTATAAATTGAATACCAGCTGCTTTCAAAGGTAAATTTGATGCACATTCTCCCCCCAAATCCAAAATGTGCCTTTCAACCCTAAAAGGAGCCTCGGAGGCGCAATGGAGGTTTTGTTGAAAGTCGCCGGGGCAACTATACATCAAATTTTGCAATCTCAACGGCAAGACTGCTCTACAAAAAGCAATCCTAGCTTGCTGAAATGCAAAGTTTGTGGAGAAAGACCTTCTACTCTCCCCCCACAGCCCGTCCCTGCCTCCTCAAGCCCTGAGCACAAGGCAGCCATTGCGGCAGTCTTCTGCTTCAAATTACTGGCTGTAGGTGTTCCGGTTTAGGCCTTGACTTCCGGGACTTTGGTTTTACTGAGCACTTTGTCAGTCTTGGGCAACCGCTGAAAGTGCCCGGGGATTCAGCGGAAGTGACCGTCGATGTCACTTCCTCTGGTTCTGAACCGTCCGATGCACATATTTATCTGAACATTCTAGGGGACAAGAAGTTTATGCCAGACAGGACACTGGTGGGCCTGCTTGGGCGCTTGCGGCTTGATCATGATTTTGCAGATTCCAGAGCTTCAAAGTTCCAACTGCACAAGAAAGGTTCAGTGTGCAGCGAACATAAAACAGGTGCCCACATGCGCAGGACCAGGAATCAAGCAGACCATTGGCATCAGACATTCTCCAGCTCTCTCTCAGCTCCACAAGGTGTCAAGCAAGGGCCTGTTACGTCTTTTGATTCAAGTTCTGCGGCGGTTGTTTTTGTTGGGGACCTGGGTTTTGAAACAAAAGAAGGTGCCATCAGAGACCAGGAACGATGCCAAAGTCTAAGAGAAACAAAGTTGGTAAGTGATCTGCGTGGGATTTTGATTGTAATGTGGTCAGGGTGGTATTGGTTGGATCGTCGCTTCGTTTCAGTACTTTATTGTCGGCGACTGCTTGCAGGTGGTATGTTGCGAGATGTACCGATAGTTCAAGGGTTTTGGAAAGCGGCGTTTATTTTTCCAAGTACTTCATGTGGTTGTATTGATGCACCACCTTCCCATCGAACATATAAACCTGCCTTTTCGTCCATATGTGTGTTTGCCAAAGTGGTACACCATTACCATATAGTTTGAAGCGGCGCCGTTCGTTCTAACTTTGTCAGGCGACAGCTGCTTGTCAATCAGAAGTGATGTTAAAGTTGCCACATTCTCTGCCATGTTATGTTTCGCAGTGCTGAAAAGTGGTATACGAGCGTCAGATTGGCGGTTGCCACCGATTCAAGGCTGCTCATTATCTACCCATTTTCACACCGCTTCTTGTCTTGCAGTGACGTTGAGTCAGACGAAGAAGAAAGGCCGCGAGCAAAAAGAGGGTGTCATTAACAAAGTCCGGGCATGCTTTGACGAGTATTCGTCAATGTATGTGTTCCGGTATGAAAATATGCGGAACACGAAACTGAAGGAGCTGCGTGACCGCTTGGCCAGCAGCAGCAGGTAAGAGCTCCCACCAAGTGTAGCTTGAAGGATGATTTCGCCGTGATCGAGATGGTGGTGTTCTTGCTGAAATGGCATTCACCTCTAGCCTCCAGATTGCCAGGAACCAGTCAAGTTCTGACCTATCTGACTTGTGAAAGCGGCGAACCGAACAACAGCGTGTCGTCATATATGGTTCAAATTCAGCCTTGCTCATTTGAAGGAGTATTGTGAGGCTGTGATGCCGTCGAGGTCCCCCTCTCTCGACACCGACTGCTTTTGTGCATCTGCGCTCTTACAAGACAAATCGTTTTTGATGGACATCTTCCCCTTCCGTAGCTTTGCCTCTCGTGTTCCGTCTGATATCCACTCACCAAATGTGGTGACTTTTGAGATAGCAGCGTCAACTAAACCATCGTTTAGGGATGGCTGCTGTCAGCATTTTGAAGTTTGCTGCTAGCCAGTTTGAAGCCTTTAGCTTATGACGCGCTTTTGAGAGCCGCACGGCTGTTTCACCCCTGTACAACTCTGAAGTACATTCTGGTCCAGTTTATCGCATGCTCTGCTTCGGAAGCTTGTAGCAAGGTTTTGTGCTGCTCGAAACCAGGCTCCCGGCCGACTTCTTTACTACGCCCGCTGGGAGATCATTGTATCAGACTGCTTTTCTTAGACTTTTCATCAGGATAGATAAGCCCAAAGATGGGCGAGCTGTTGGGTTAAGTGTCCGGCGGTGGTGGGGGCTCAAGGCGCAGACAATGATGACGCAACTCGCACCTGAGATGTATCATTGAGGAGACAGATTACCTTCTACTCATTCTGAGACTGCGCACTTGAGACCACTTGCGGACATGCAGAACTAGAGCCATGGCCCTGAGCAAAACTGCTCCTTACAAACCGGTGTCCTTGCATATGCAAAATTTGGGGCGCATAGTTGCATTGCAATCTTTGGAAGATCATGTGTCCCTTTGCATCTCAACTTCTGGATATTCCTTAGTCCTTCTTCACGAGACGTTTCATTCCTGGGAGAACAAGTCAGCAGAGCACAATGATGATACCACTCGCACCTGAGACTCGTCTCTGAGGATAGAACACCTTCTACTCATTCTGAGTGCTCTGCCAACAGTTCCTGTCAAAATGTCTCTCTGCGCTTGGGTGATGCAACCATGGATGCATTATATGGGGTGGACATACATCTGCAATGACCCTAGAGGTTGCCCGGGACACTGTTCTTTTGCCGTTCTTCTGTTGTTGTATCAGTTTTGTCCTTGCCGTGTGATATGCTCGGACTACTTTCTTTTCCAAAACAAGAATTCTTGACGCTGGACATTCATACTTGTTCTGTTCGACTTTGATCGACTCATTTATATCAACTTTTGTTCTACGCTGAATGCCAAATTGGGCTGCACTTGAGCCGTTGAACGACTATAAGCGTCGCGCCTAGCCCACCTTGAACCTAGGTCGGTCGCCGATCAATATAATTTCATAATTACCCTTGTGCCCCAGGAATGTTTTGGTTCTCACTGTCTGTGTATACTGCCCGTACGCGGACCTGGGCACAAGTTCCTGTATGGTTGCTTCTGCTGCTGGCTCCACTTGCGGGTGGTGTCAAAGTCATGTACTAGTGGCAACGTAGAGCGACAGGTCTCACAGAAACTCATTCTGTCCTTTCTGCCTGGTCTGCGGAGGTTTACAGAGGTCCTGAGCGCTCCTTCCAAGCTGCTGGATACAGAAGCAGTGTTGCAAGTCATGTCTTGAGCGTGAGCTGGCTGTGCAAAGCATAGTCAGTTACGAGCGCAGCTTCTAACGACCGAAAGGCTGACTTGTGCGATGTCTGGCCGTTGCAGGTTCTTTCTGGGGTCGAACAAGGTGCTGCAAGTCGCCCTTGGCAAAACCGACGCCGAGGAGTATAGGGACGGTGCTCACAAAGCGGCAGAGGTGAGAGGTTCCGTTTTTAGCAGTCTACTGGCCGTTTGCTACTAGACGGTCGACAGAAGGCGGTGGACTGGATACTTTCACATCAATCGCCGCGCTTAGCAAGCACGTCTGAACGAAATCATCTGCTTGGTTGGTTTTGCTGCTAAGCTGTTGGAAAGAGGTGTCGGATGTCCCGTCTGGTCGCTTCGCTGACTTAGTTCATTTGGACGGTGAGGGAAAAGCTTCTGCTCAAATCTGCTTTAACTATTTCGCGACACCCGTCATATTTGTCATGCTCATTGTCTGTTCGTTTCTGTGCAGCTTGTCAGCGGCAACAGAGGGCTCTTCTTCACCAACTTAAGCAAAGATGAAGTGATGAAGTGAGCGATCCGGGTTGCACCTCTCTCTTTCTATGCTGCACAGAGACCAGGATTTTATGTCCACAGATGGAAACAAACGTCTCATCGTTTGGAATCGAACGTTTACTTCCTTAAGGTCTTCTGTTGGAAAAGTTCTTATAGACACCCTGGTCCTCGTGCTGCCCTTTCCCTTCCCTGCTCCTGAGTTTTCCATGTTGTGGACGGTCGATGTCATTATCCAGTGTTTGGAACGGCATGCTCATTCGTATATAGGCAGACGAACGTTGCCACTTTGTTGTTGCTTCGTACCAATACATGTCAAACCGCCGGAACGACAACTAATCAACAGCTGAGGGTGTTTTTATGTGCTCATTGTCATCTGCTGCCTATCTTGCGCCACCTGTCTTGCGGGCACCACCAAGAACGAAACTATGTCGGTTAGGGAGCATGACTCTGGCAATTCTGACATTGTGACCGGGGCGCTTTTGGCAGGCTATTCGAAGACTACGAAGAACTCGACTACGCTCGGACAGGAACGAAAGCGACGAAAACGGTATGTACAATAAAAGTGATTTCAATTCAAGCAGGACCCTGCAGACTTGCTGATTACGTATGTAGATGTTGACAAATTTCTACTTCCTAGCATTAGAAAGACTCGAATGTTGCTGGAAAGCAACATAACGACATCAGTGCTAAAACCAGAATTCTGGTCGCCTCTTTGTTGTCCATTCGAAAATTCAGTAAGCGACCTCGTTGTGATGGTCTTGACTGACGAGACAGCTCGTTACTTCCCCGATTCGCAGTCTTCTTTTAAAACCGTACCAGGGCGCAGTCCCCATAGTATCATCGAAACAAGCTGTCCTCAGGCGGGCTGCATTTCACCAACCCATCTCATGACCCAAACACAAAGTTTCGTTGCACACAGGGCGACCATTGGGTTCCAATTCCATCTACGGATCAATGACCAAGTCACCCGGTTAACCGCGAGGTTATCGACTAACCACGATCTGACCAGTGCAGGTAGAGCTGCCGGAGGGGCCCCTAGAAATGTTCACGCACGACCAGGAGCCGTTCCTTCGGAAACAAGGCATGCCCACGAAACTAAACCGAGGTCAGTGGCCGCCGCCCCCCCCCCTGCGGCGGCATCCGTCTCTCTCCACCAGTGTTTCTGTCCTCCTTTATCTAGTTCTTCTTGTTAAGCAGCCAGCCGTGTTCAGTCAATTGGAAGGTGAAAGTTTTTTTGTGCAGTCTGATGAAGGACTTAGTATAGCGCATCTGCGACAGAGCGCTTCATTCAGACGTCCGACTTTGTTCACTTTGCTAGGGCTGCTTATTCTTGACCGCCAAGAATGTTACAATTACTGAAACAGAACGATTACGCATGGGTCAGTCAACTCCGCTTTCCTTTAGTTCCCACTCGCTTCGACCGTTGTTCCTAGCTTCTGGGACCCCGTTCGATGGAAGGCCTCCTTATTGGGGGACGCTCGAAATGAAAATTGTTCTGGAATTTCGTTCAATGAAAGCATCACTGGCACAGCACACATGGTGCCTTCTCTTTCGCCAAGTCAGGTTCGACATAAGTGCAATTCTGTCGCACTTTGCAAGTGTCGGCGACCAGAGACGCTGTGGGCGAGCTTTTTAGTCGCCGAAAGTTACGAAGTACAGCACGCCTCCATATCGAATAGGACTGAACGAGAAGTGAAGCTCGAGGATCTTGACGTTGCCCTTATTTGACACCACTTTCGTTGTTCAGGAGTGGTAGAGCTGGTGTCCGACTTCACGGTGTGTAAAGAAGGGGCGCCGCTCGCCCCCGAAGCCGCCAGAATACTGGTGAGCCACCTAGCCCTTTCCCCCGCTCTTAATGTTGACGCCAGGTGCCGGACGATTCGAGACCGTTTAGAATCAAGCTTTGATGAACTCGCAGGTTGTTGAGAGCTTATTATTATCCGTTCGAGTGCGGACTCTGCTAGTTTGCCCTGTCCTGAGAATAGGCCTTAACGTTTTCTAGGCTGGAGTTAACGTGGATTGATTCTCGTGCTGTAGTCCAAGCAGCATATGCAAGTGGTGATTGAACGTTATAAGACTTGTGGCCGAACACTGCCTCGCTGGCCAATGACGGGCCCTTGCCTGGATGTTGCCTGATCTTACTAGGAGGAGCCGAAAAGATGCTCATACAAGTTTCTGTCAGTTGAGGAACTAGGAGGAGCGTTAAAACGTGCCCATAGATACATCTGTCACTTAGGAGATGGAAGCAATGGCCTTTGATTGTGAGTAAAGCGCTCGGAGGGTTACCAAGCAAACCCCTGTGGCCTTATTGCTTGTCGTTGGGGGGCCCGATGTAACAGCCGCTGGACACGGCTCCACCATGAAATGGCTGGACGTTGTGCACAATCACAGAGGATTCAGACAATCTGTATAAGTGTCGGTATCTCGTCCGAGTGGGTTTTCTGTGTTACACCAGTCTAAATCGCTCTCCATCTGCTCTTCGTCTACAGTTTTCCAATCTAAATAATCGTCTCGTTTCTTGCAGAGGCTACTAGGAGAACAATTGGCAGCCTTTAGAATAACCCCTATAGCGCTCTGGACGAGTGACAGCTTTGAGCTTTTGGTCAGCGAAGAGGAGGCGGCTCCGGGCGCGCAGGACGATGAAGGGGAGATGGAGGAAGTAGAGACGATAGATATGTAGGTCAAGCAATCGCACAGCCTTCATAGGACACCTCAACGATCCAAGAAAAGTGATGCGCATTTTTCCGGGATCTTATGTTTCAGCCATTTAGTTAAGAGTTTCCGTTTCTGGCAGCGCAAGCTTGTGAGCCCACTCCTTGATTCTCGCACATCAGTGTGTGCAACTGATCCCCTTTTGTTGTCACATCTTTCCGCTCTACCTTAAGCTTATGCACAGCGACACTGTGTCGGGTCTTTCGATGAATGCGCGAATGCATCGGATATCTTTCGGTCAAGTAGATTCTTCCAGCCATGATGAATCCTGTCGTGTTTTTGCGGTTGCCAGGCTCACGGGCGGCGCACATGTATGCATATCAAAATTCTGTCGACGAGACACGGCTCGGCGATCTTATGTGAATCGCTCTCATGACCGTACAGCGCGAGATTCAGGCCGGCCAGCAATGGTAGCATGCACAAATATACGAATCAAGACGAGAAGAAGGCTGCGATATGTGCGCGGGTGGCGCCAATCAAATGCGTACAGCGTATCGTGCAGGGAAGTAAACGAAGATATCGTCATCAAAGCTACGTTGCAGTGCACATGATTGACGGGTCCGGCTCCGAGCTGCAAGTCTACATTCGATGATCCGTTGATCCATAGCCGTTCAATCCTATGGCCGGAACTACCCGGCACAGCTAACTATGAGACCAGCGCGGCGCATCAGTGACAGAGGAGGTGTGCGCTCGCGGCCGCCGGGCACGTGCCAGTCATGATGGACAAACGCACTTGCACAAAGTAGTCGCACTAACGTACTCAAGTCAGCAATTTTCGCTCAAGTTCGACCTTAGCTTGCCTAAGAAGTCCTCAATCCGATCTTTATCTAGCGCCCCCTCAGCTTCATCCGTCCGCGGCTCGCTCATCAAAAAAGGCAACCGTCCTGTCTTTCGCCTTCTACTACTACTCTCAATGAAGAATGACGCCTTTAGGCCAAAGCCAGCCTCGACCTCCTTACATCTGACATGAGTGGAAAATGCTAACCGCATAGTCATCCTTCTAATCGTACATGTTCCGCTACACCATAATCCTGCACGTGCACATAATTCACAGTCGTCAACACTCATGATCTGATGCAAGTTTTCAGAAGGCCACGAACAAAGATCTTGTTCCCTGAACCCCACCCATACTGTCCTTATAAGCATGATTGAGAAACACGCCTCCGGCACCCCATTTGTTTGGCACCCCATTTCTTTCCACACTTGAAACATCGATATCAGTGACGACTGGCAGCAAAAGAAAACCCGTGATAGCGAGCAGGTAATGACCTAGTCGAAGAGACAAAGTCTGACCATTCAAATTAGGCGTGCCATCGTTCAACACGGGCAGCACCTGCGACCAAAGCGATCCCGTCTCATACATAACAACAAAAAGAGGACTGGAATCTCGACCGACGTCTTCAAGCCGGTGAAAAGGCCCCGGTTCCAAAGCACGCTGGTCCGCTCAAAGCGCATCTACGTGCAAAAGCAGTCCTTTTTCAATAGCCTTCCACTCACCACGATAAGTTTCCGCGCCCGACCGCTTATGGGTGGCCCGCCATAAGCGTGAAGTTCCTCAGCAGCCTATACAGGCGGCTCTTCAGCGGCGGGTCTTCTTCCACCGTTACGCTCCTCGAGATTTCCACCGTCACCCGAGTCGCCTCCTCTCCGCGGACGTCCCCCCCGGGTTCCGTCACCGGAAGCGGAACCGGAACTGGACCGGTCGCGCCCGAGGGCTGCTCCCGGTCCATTGCCGCTGCGATGGCCCTTTGCCGCTCCCCATAGTCCGCCAGGCTCACGTCAGCGTCCTCCACCGCTTCGACGGCGAACTCTTGGCCCAGGTTTCCGGGCACGATGTCGCCCATCTTCTCCCTGCGTGTGTACCGAAGGTTTTGTCTCGCACATGATCAAAGAGCGCGAGTTTCAGGAGTCGCAGCAAGCTGTGGCTTCCGAAATGGGATTTGAGATTGACTGGTCTTGAAGACGGTTGATCCAATTGGCTCTTTCAGGAGTTGCGTGTTTTAGCGAAGGGCACACGTACGGGTTTTCAGCAGCGAATCGGAAGGTATGAAACGTACGTATATTGTTTCGGAAGGTTCGGTGATGCAGTTGACCTGGTGATGCTTGCCCCTGTGGTTGACAAATTCAAATCAGAAGAGGATCAGGAAGATCTAGTTCTGTCAAGAAAGTACGCCGAGGTCTGTATAGAAGTACCTTCGCGAGCGAGCCTTCAGAAGGGGGCGCTGAGAAACACCGTCTGCTTCTAAGAAACACCGTCTGCTTCCTTTCAACAGATTCTGTCAACTCCTCGTATTCGAGGTCGAAGTTTCTGACACAAGCAAGAACGTCAACAGAGAAAAGAATCTACCCTAGCGGATTCTGAAGTACCATGGAACGTGACTCTATCCTAGCTTTCATTCAGACAACTTCGCAGAACCAGGAAACTGTCAAAGACTAGTTTGAACGGAGTCTCCAATCTATCTTCTTTACCTGTAGTAGACGACTCCCGGCTCTCGGGGTGCTTTCGTCCCAATCGGATCGACGTCGTGCTCGATCCCCGCGCGAATGATCACCACGCCCCTCCCCGGTGCGCCGGGTCCCCACCTCCCCACGTACTCATATTTGATGTCGGTTTGCGCCTAGCAGGCAGTGAAATAATCAAGTCAAGCGGAGTGGCTATCAAAATTGGTTCAAATCTCCGCCCAGGGAACGGACGGGGGCTCCTTCAGGGATTAAAAGTCAGTCCAAAGCGACGGGTCCAACAAACGATGCATGTGAAAGATGGTAAACGCTCAGAGTCGTATTGTGAGTTCTGGGGAGCCACTCTGTCTTACTACAAAACAAACAACCTCCCCATTTTCGTTGAGTTGAGCGAGACGATAACGGAGCACCTTCTTTTCAAGTTCATGGATTTTACAACGTCAAGAATGGCCTGTCTCAACACAGAGTAACAAGTACCTGGTAGGCCTCGGGGGACCAGTGCCGCAGCATTGGTGGAGTCTTGCGCGGCTGCCCGGGGGGCACAGCGACGCCCGGGTTGCCCGTGGCCATGCCGCGCGCGGACAGCGCACGCCCGGCGGCGGACGCGCGCGCGGCGCCCCGAGCAGTCGCGACGCCCTGGTCGCCGGTGGCGAAGAGCGCGCGCGGGGCGGAGGGTGCGCGCGGGGCGCAGCGCCGCGCGGAGGCGGCCGCGAGCAGGCTTCGTCTGGCAGCCAGCATGTTCCTGTGGAAGAAGGACCACCAGAGAGTCTGATGATTGGAATGATTGGAATTCCTATTTGGTATTCTGACCGTTTAAGAAGGCTTGGATTTGTGAAATGGATGAAGCGTGATACGCGAGATTGTCAACGGACGGGGTGCCTCTGTGGATAAGATTACTGAAAGTTAGCGGGCCAAGTCCCGAATCGTTGCGAGGAAGTTATAAAGAAGCACCTGATCACATTCGCAAGTGACGACAATTAAAAGTACTGGGGATCACGAAGGCATGAAGATCAAATGGTCAACGGTCCCTTCAAGTCTTTCCAGAGTTTGACGACTTTCTGCGGTTACGCTATCACTGTGTTCGTTTGGAACATCGAAGGATCCTGATTGTTGCCCCGCTTTCTACAGAGAGACAGCTCAGTACTAGAAGCCACGACATCTTGCTCACGCAGAAACGACTACAGGCTGGTTACACTCCCGAGAATTCGACTAGAACTTTCTTCAAACCTCGCAGTCAGAAGGAGACCCGAATGCAGCCGCTTGTATCACCTACACTGACGGGAATAACTCGACCAATTGTGCAGAAAACCGTCTTATTGGAAGATGTGTCAACTCTGACGACCACCGTGGATCTGAGCTGGGCTTCCAGCTCGCACACTAGCATTGTCGTGTACTTGACAATGCAGGTTTCGAGCAGAGCGGTAGCGCAGCTAACATGGATATGCAAAGGAGCCAGCGAACTCAAACACTAGGAAGGAAGGAAGAAGGAAGAAAGGAAGGAAGGAAGAAGTGACAAAGACACTGAGGCTGAGGGACAGGAAAGATGCAACGTAGACCTTCATGCACTGCTCTGCCCGGGACTGACCGAATCAAGGACTCTGAGGGCTAGCTCAAAACAAACCTCTTACCCTGGAAGTTGTTCGTTGAGCTCAGCATCTCGTACATTAGTCAAGCCTTTAGCGACTTCTATAAATCGATGCGTGGTTTGATATACGGACCACATTCTTGCAAGTTGACTGCAAAAAGGCCAAGGCCGAAAAGTACAACCCAGAAAAGCTGAGCCGCTTTATGTGGTC
>DF236996.1:30396-127409 GCA_000708835.1 Klebsormidium nitens
TGGTAGTATTGCGCATCTTCAATCCAGATAAGTCCGCGGTGTGTCTAAACTGATCGCCCACTTTTGTCTTACCTGTGTGGTTCGAGTGAATCTTCCAGTAGTTGCTGCAGAGGGTTGCGAAAGAGCGTCAGCTTCGTAATCAGCTAGCGAGTATCAGCTGTCGTGACCCGTGAACGTTCAATGCTGGTGCATGGAATATATCCCGAGCTTCGTGAGCTTGGCCAGCGCTTCACCGTCACTGACTTCGCTGAGAGTCAGAGAGAGGGCTTTGTTTGAATGTAGAAACCAGGCGCATGGCTCACCAAAATCTGCGCAGAAGAGCTTAAATCAGGTTGTGAACCCAGGAATCACTGTTGCAGTGGGTTTTGACAAAAGCGGTCATCTGCTGCTGCGTCTCTCCTCGGAGAGGACGACTTTTAGCAGAGCACGACTTTCAAAAGAAAGACTGGCGTTGTAACAGCAGACAGGATTTGGAAGATGGAGCGCCTAAATTCTTCCAGTGCCCTTCCGGTAGCGGAGGTATCTCCGCTTCGCATCATCTCAAAGATGGCTACGAAGCTGCTGCCCCGATGCACGCAAGGCTCTCTAACTTCTGGAATCAACGCTCGATTTAACTTAGAGGCACAATCTTCAAACTTCAAACGATCGGTGCATGACTCCATGCACGGCTCGGTGACTTGGCGGCGCGCGGCCGGCCAGATGCGCGCGCGCGTGTGAGTGCTGCAGTATATATGACACTTGTAGCTTTGTCCACAGTCTCTCTTGCAGCGAATTTTGGAGTTAGACAATCTAAGATAACAGCAGCTTGAAAGGAGTTGTAGCAGGATCCGGATAAGCATATTCTGGCCGAAAGAGATGTCTCCGAGCAGAGGTACTTTCCTTCTAACGTTCAACTTGGTCGTCAGAGGGAATGTGAAGCGTTTGTTTCGAAGTTATAGATTAACTTCAAGCGTAGGTCACTTTTTTTGAGTACATATCGATTGATACTCTACACTAATAGATGCATAAGCAGAAGGTAGATAACATCATCGGTAGTCCATAATAAGTGATGGGAGACTGGGAACTGATTGCACGCAGTTTGATGAAGGTTTACATCCAAGTTCAAGTTTACGCAGATATTGCGAAGGAAGGAGTATTTTCGTGATGTAACTTCGTTGAAATTTGGGGTTCAGAATGGTTCACGTTCCTCAATCTGCATTCTATCCTAACCAAGTCCTACATCAGAGATGGTACTGTCTGCCGTTGAGGCGAGAGTGCACAAACTCGAGGTCTATGACACTCCTCTTTATTGTCCTACTCAGTGTACAAGTTTTATTCAACAATCTGCATTCTTGAACAGCCCGATGATGTTACTCTATCAGGTGAAAACTGTTCTCGACACAGTTGCTCTGCGAACGACACACCTGCAGGAGTGACGTTTCTTGTGATTAGTTCTGAGACTCAGGTCAGGAACTGTTTTGCTCAGTACGATGCAGACGGCTTCTAGTATAAACTTATCCTCGTATTCTCACATCAATGACGAGGTTTATGTAGGACACGGTTCGGTATTTGACATGCAGAAGAACGGAGATACGAAGGCCTAGGCACGTATGAAGTCCCACTCTCGATGTGACTTGGAATGGGGGAGGATTTGTCTGTTCATTAAACGACGAAGACAACCTCAAAAGTAGCGTGCAGGCTCACGAGACAAACGCGTACCTCGAGCACTTAACCTATCAAAGACGCAGAGAAGGCTTTACGGAACCCAGGTTTCAGCATACATTGAAACTACACAACCATCGGATGAAGGTAATTCTGCTGGACATTCCTACCTCAGGTCACCCTTGTCGTCAGGACGGCCTAGGGAAAGTGCCTGCTCTCCTTCCTCGCTGCAAGGCAAGCAATTTCCCTCTGGTCAGTTTGCATTCATAAGGGATGTGACCGAGTGATCTTGTCTCCTGAAGTGCAGTCAAAAATCTGCGAAAGCATCAGGATAATCTGGAGACAAGTGAGCGCAGATTGCTAGCAATTGAAAAGAAACAAGGCCAGATCAGTTTCAGATTGCGTGACAAGGATAAGCATAAGTCAAAACAACCGAATCGAACGATTCAACCTCCAGAAACCATCTCCGGCTTTACTGGAATCAAGCGAATGCACTTTAAGACGATTGAATTGCAGGAGGATAGTTTCTTACAGAGCTCCTCCTCCTCGCGCGCCTTCTCCTTGGCGAAGCGCTGCTCCTCGGCGAAGCGCTCCTCCTCGCGCTTCTCGTTGCCCTTCTCCTCGCGTTTGTTCCCGCGCTTCTCCTCGCGCTTGTTCTCGCGCTTCTCGTTGCCCTTCTCCTCGCGATTGTTCTCGCGCTTCTCCTCGCGCTTCTCGTCGCGTTTCTCCTCGCGCTTGTTCTCGCGCTTCTCGTTGCCCTTCTCCTCGCGATTGTTCTCGCGCTTCTCCTCGCGCTTCTCGTTGCGCTTCTCCTCGCGCTTGTCGTCGCGCTTGTCCTCGCGCTCGCGCTTCTTCTGATCCTCCTCCCACAGCAGCTTTCTACCTCCCTTCTCTGTAAGCCAGGGTGGGACGGCGTTCAGTTGAAATGATAGAAGACAACGAGAGTGATCTCCTGCTTATTTGGTTCAAGTGGATCCGTTACCGTTTTGAATTAAACCGATCGAAGCTGAAGTTTCGCAAGAACCGAACTCAGCCTCAAAATTCCCTTTTCTGTAGAATAATTCTACCGTGTCTTTCTTAGTCAGGGGGAAAATCGTTCAATTCAGATGATCAACGCAACAAAAATATCTGTGTTTATCCCTCAGATCCCTGCCAAAGAGGATAGATGAATATAGTCAAGGCAGGTTGAATTTGGATGTTGTACAGAAATAGAGAGAACTAGGAAAATCTAAGTTTTGCACTTCCTCAAATCAGGCCGTAGTAAAATTTGGCATTTGACACGATTAATAATCAAGACGAACTTTTCTTTGCAGCGACTGAGTGCATATGATTAAGCCACAGACGCCACAGATCCTTGAACATCAAAACCCGCAAAAGAACGAGCTTCAATGCCACTGACTTCAAATATTCAAATGACAACAGGAACAATACAGGCAAACAAACACTTACCGCGCCTGTTCTCCTCGCGCTCCTCCTTCTTCTCCTCGCGATCCTTCTTTTCGGGGAAGCGCTTCTCCTCGCGCTTGTTCTCGCGCTTGTCATCGCGCTTCTCCTCGCGCTTGTTCTCGCGCTTGTTCTCGCGCTTCTCCTCGCGGTTCTCCTCGCGCTTGTCCTCGCGCTCCCCCTCGCGCTTCCCGTCGCGCTTGTTGTCGCCCTTGTCCTCGCGCTTGTCGTCGCGCTTGTCCTCGCCTTCCTTCTCTGCAGACGAAAGAACAAAGGTGGAGTTGATTGTTCGGATCTCAGGAGTAGGCTGTTTAAAGACCTTAGTGCCCTACCATCTTTTGCAGGAGAGAAGTGGATGAAACACAAGAATAACACGTGGAAGAGCAGTTAATGATACGTGGGTAGAGTGGTAGGTGATATCCCCTAAAAGCTTGTGATATTCCTCCAGCATAGACAAAGATCATCGGATTCGAAGACAAGGACTGTGGCATATCTTGAACAACTTGCTTAGAGGTGTCTTACAGTCATTGTGAATCCTAAAATCATGTGACCTAAATCAATGTATTTAAGCGCAAGGCAAGACGTGCTCAAGCAACCCCAACATGAATCTTTTTCTAAACCAAGTGACAAGATCAGCATGCTCAGACTTGCAGGCTCTTCCAAAGATCCTCTAGGAAAACGAAAGACAAAAGGTTCAGAATCACGAACCGCGCCTCTCCTCCTCGCGGCGCTTCTCCGGACGGCGCTTCTCTTCCTCACGCTTTCTCTCTTCGCGCTGCTTCTCTTCGCGCTGCCTCTCGTTGCGCTGCTGCTCCTCGCGCTGCCTCTCGTTGCGCTTCTCCTCCTCGCGCTGCCTCTCGTTGCGCTGCTGCTCCTCGCGCTGCTGTTCCTCGCGCTTTCGCTCTCCGCGCTGCTGCTCTTCGCGCTGCCTCTCTTCCTCGCGCTTCCTCTCTTCGCGCTCCTTCTCTTCGCGGCGCGGCTCTTCCTCGCGGCGATTGTCGTTGCGGCGGTTTTCTTTCTCCTCCAGGAGAGCCCTGTGGGCACCTTGGGCTGCAGAGACAATCTTTGACGTCAGCAAAAGCGCAGCCAACTGACGTCAACTCAACGGAAGCAGAATAAGTTGTTGCATGGTTGCGGAGACCAGCTTGCGCATTTCAGGACTACAAATGCAAGCCACGGAAGCCATTCCTCATCCCTGTCTCACAATCCTCTGAAGAACAGGATATTGGATGCCGATCAGAATCTTTCTCTCTCTGTGGAAACCAAGCAGCCGAGCTGAAACAGTTGCTGTCAAGAGCGCCTTTGAAGCGGAAATCTTCGCTCACTGGAGCGATCGAACCTTCTGACAGCAGGATGGAACAGCAGAACGGTCGAGTTACTCACCGAGAACGTTGCCGGGTACTTTGCCCAGGTAAGCTGCACCAAACAGCAACCTGAATATCAGTAACGGACTTACGGGAGTATAAGGCAAAGGACGCTGCGTTCACCAAGACTCCCCTTCTGACGTTTATCCAGTCAAGACTGGCAAACATCTCTCAATCGGGCCAGCCGGAATGGGATACAACACAATTGGTCAAGAAGCTACTTGGCGCCCACCGATACAAAGCAGGCATCCTGCGGAGATTTTTGTAGTGATGAAACCCAAAGGGTCGCTGCCTAGAAAAGAATCATGGAGGTTTCGTTTCTACTTACGCCTGGTCTCTGCCTCGCTGGCAGCGGTCAATGTGTCGGCGAAGACCTGCGGTACGAAACGTATTCGTATTAAGCAACGTTTATTGCAAACATTCTCAAAGTTCCTGCTCTTCCCAAGATTAAAAAAACTTCAGACAGTGATCCGATCCCTCCCTTTTTTGACTCCCTGTACAATAACAGATTGCACTAACCCCCCTGAGCCTTCTGTCCTCGGAATCTGAAAGGTCTGACGATTGAAATCGAAAAGCTGGGATTAGCCTCGACTTCTATATCCAGTTACTCACTGGCTTTAACCTTATATACTGGACATACTCACGTTGCGTCGCTTTGCAAGCACTTGAAAGCGACTCCAAAAACTCCTAGGAGCTCATAGCATCAATACAACGAACCGACTATGAGGCAACAGTGAAAATCGAACTTAAGCAGATGAAGCTCACTGACAGAGCAACAGAAAAAGTCCACTGACGTAAGACTCACCGACGTGAAAGCCAGGCAAGACGCCATGAGCAGCCCCAGGAGGGCAAGCGCCAGCTTCATTCTCGCCATCTTGGTTGCCCTTGCAAAGCTCCGATGGCAGGACGGAATGTCAAGTTCCCGGCGAAAGGGGGCGAGAGAAAGCTTTTTCCAAGGGAGGAGGGAGATCACAGGACCCAACGAGCTTGAAATGAATTTCGAGACTGCTGGGCATCTTTTTATAGGCACAGGTTCCTCAGCGGGTGCTGAGGGAGAGTGGTTCTGACCTCGACCTAATGTGGGTCTGTGTGTGTAATTTTGGTGGATATGACGGTTGAGGACCGCTTGCCATGCTGCTTTCTTGCAGAGTGCTCGACTTGAGCAGCTCTCCTAATCGACAAAGAAAACCACGTGCGTCAGGTCGGAGTCTTCGCCAGAAGCAGCCATAGCAGGTAAACAACAAACTCACTTGCCAGATCAGCTTCCTATCTCAAGGTGCAGATATGATATGCAGAACTAGCCTTAGTTGAAAGGATAGAGGGCTGATTGCCGATAGTGCCCTTAAAATATGCGCAACAGCTTTGCTTTACAAGAGCAGTACATGATTGATGTATAGGACACTATACTGCTTCCACGAGGTTTCAAGACTAGACTGCCAGTGCATAATGTCGAAGACATACGGCGGCGGCGGCTTTGGCCTCGTGGCGCAGGAGCATCGGGGTCGTGCTATGCAAACGGTGGTCATTCTGAAGATCAATAATGGACGACATTCTTGTATGATACATGTGACGTGGTGATGTGATCGATACGACAATCAATGGTCGCATGATTCCTTAAAATGCTTGTATCGGACTTTCCAAGGTCGACCTCAGTCTTTTGATGCTGCTTAGCCCACCCCTTGTCAACCTTTCTTGCGGATCATATTCTCATATGCACGTGATTGTCTCGCGATTTCCTTTAATTTTCCCGGTTCGTGTAACCGAGTTGCTTCGTCCGCATCGAGTCTCCAAGAGTCAGCACAACCAGCTTGGATAGCAAGCCGATGTCGGCACGCATAGCAACTTTCTATCCTTGTTCGAGTCGCCGCGCTATATGGAGCACGGGTGTTTCCAAGGATACCGGGATGTCGAGCCGCCGCACACACGCTTCACATCCTGGGCTCCATTCTCATCATGACTAAATGACGAGCTTTCTGGTTCGATTCCCAAATCATGGACAGTATCTTCTGCAATGGGGCCAAGCGAACACGTCTGCACAAGACGGAGAAGACGTCTGCTTGCCTGGACTCCAAATATCAAAAACCAAGATCGTTCTCGAGAAACTCGATCAAGCACTTCAGCTTTCTGAGTGCGACTTGTGTCATTTGCGCTTGCTTTGGCTGCAGCAATGTCCGTTACCTTGACCGTGGAGCCAATCTAGCGCTTTCGAGCAGAACGAAAGCCCTTTTGGATTACCTCTCAACACTCAGACCAATTGGATCGGCTAAGGCGGTGTCTTGTCGACTTTCCCAACAAATGCACGCTCTTCAGTTACTGGCTGAGCAGGGAGGAGAGTCATTGATTCTGGGCCCCGGGGCCGGGGATGCTGTCGGTAAGGATGACGTGGCGGCGTTGACGGGCGAAACCCTTCGGCGAGGCTTCTGCCCAAACCCCACCACGTCATCCTCTCCAACAGCGTCCCCGGCCCCGGTAGTCACTGGCTGTATGTAAGGTCTGCGCGACTTCACATACGGCTTAATCGCGCGGCGCGTGCTGCAAGCGTGGTACACAGCTTTCTAACTTTAACTGTACTGCGCGCTGAGGTGCATGCGCATCTCACTCTCTTTTTTAATCGAATCCCCGCGCGAACTTGACTCATCACCGCGCCCCTCCCCGGTGCGCCGGGTTCCCACCTCCGGACGTACTCATACTTGACTTCCGTTTGCACCTGGTCGAAGTCTAGCATCACTCTGAGTTACGTCTGTACTGTTGACTTCGATCACTGCCTGCGGCGCGGGTGGGGTTCGGTCGGAGGTCCAGGGAGGTTATGGTTGCGGAGCATGTTAACCTCGGGTTTAAGATCCTTCAACGACGCAACAGCGAGAAATATCTGGTAGGCTTCGGGTGACCAGTGCCGAGCATGGGCGAAGTCTTGCGGGGGCACCGCGACGCGCGGATTGCCTGTGGCCATGCGCCGGGTGGAAAGCGCGCGGGGGATGGAGAGTACGCGCGTGGCGTCCCGGGCAGTCGCTACGCCCGAATTGCCAGTGGTCATGCCCGGGCAAAAGTGCGCGCACGGGGCGAAGAGCGCGCGCGGCGAGGCGCCGCGCGAGGCGGCCGCGAGTAGGCTTCGTCTGACGGGCAGCATGTGACTGCGGGAGTGGCATGAGAAGAACCATCCAAGAGGCTGATCAGAAGGATGTGGTATTGCAATCGTAAGGGTCGAGAAAGAAGCTGTTTGAAACATGTGGTGTGGGATCGGTGTCGTACGACGACATTCTTTGTGGAAGATAGCTGAGAAACCGGGCCAAGCTCGAAGGATTTTGTTTTGGTACACGACTTGTTCGAGAGTGACACGGAGTGAAACAGTGACATCAGCATACTACTTCTCTGGACGGTTCCCGGTGATTCCCAGCCATTCCGCGGATCTGCGGTCCGCCTGTGATACAGTCCGTCATTCCTGCAAGCGGAAGCCGTCTCTGATTTTGGAGCCACGTTTTGAAAGCAGTCTCATCTCCGTCTTTGTTCAAGTCGGAGCAGCCTCTCCTGGTACGAACGCTCTCTAAATAGGCAGCCGGCCCTTCTAGCAGGATGAGCTCCCTTGAAGGGCAGACGCCTTACGTGAGGGATACAAGAGCTGCAGGCAACCCTTTTGATCTGCTACCACGTGAGGTAGTCGAGGACATTCTTGGATTGGATGAACGACACGGATGTATTCACTTGGAACCATTCTTTCCAGACCGCGACCACTTGAGGCGTTTGAGGTCAACTTGCAAGCTGTTTCATTCTCTCATTTCAGAAGCGAGGTTCTTCGAGTGGAAGTTCGTCGACAGGACAGCAGGGCCAGGTTTCTCACATTCATCTCCAACAATCTCGAAGCAAGATGGAAGGAGCTGAAGCTAAACGTGTATTACGGTTGCCCGCTCGATCTGAGGACCGTTCTTCCAGCCATCCTATGCTTTGCAGAGACCCTTGAGTCAATCACTGTTCTATACAGAACTGATAAAAGCGGAAGAGGGGACCTCCTCGGGTCAGAAGTCGTCTTTGACATTCTTCAGGCATGCAAACGCTTGAGACACGTCTGCATTCGGTGTGAAGGACCAGGAGCAGCATCCTGTAGGGTGGTGAAGCCTCCAACGAAGCCTCTCTCCGCTCTGAATGAGCTCTCTTTGTTCAACCTCTGTATGTCAGCAGCAGCCGTGCAAGAAATGCTGCCAATGTTCCCTCAGCTGCAGCACCTGTACGTCCTTATCGGGCAATCTGAGAAGATTGAAAACCGAGGTGACTGCATTTTGGAGTCCCGCACCTTGAAGAAACTCAACTGGACCGATGTGAATGCGACGAGGGGCACCAGACTTGAGATCAGATCTTGTTTACTGCGGGAACTGACCATAATTCAGACGTTTGGATTCGTCTCCATAACTTGTCCCTCGCTGGAGAACTTTAGGGCGTATGGAGGATTTTGTGTCCAATCTACTGGTATCATGCCTCTGTTGAGAGACGTCTCCGTCGACCCTACCAAGTGGATCAACATTGCAGAGATCTCAAGAGCTGCACCCAAATTGGCGTCGCTTCAAATTGCCGGTGACTGTCGCAAAGAAGGGATTCCAATGTTGGATATGTTCAGAAAGATTGTGAAGCTGGATATAGGTTGTCAAGCCTGGGATTCGATCTGTAGGGCAGCTGAGACAGGCGACCTTAAGCAGGAAGCTAGGGGAACGGATTCGCCATGCTCCGGAAGGCTCGAGCACATTCAGATCAGATTCAGTCCGGATAAGCCTCCCACGCGCCAATCGGCATCAACACTGCAGCAGATCCTGGCAGCTAGTTGTAGCCGAGTGCGGTGCGTGGACATCTTTCTTATGCGAGGATCTCACCGAGAGACCAAAGAGATAGTTCCTTGGATTCTACCGTTAAGCAGAATGTTTCCGTCATGCATCTTTACATTGAAGGACGTATATGACGACGTAGCTTTTGTCGTTAGGAGTGAACAGGTAAAGCAGTACTGCAGATGGCATCGAAACTGCCCGCCCGGAGATTCAGGAACTTGCGGGCTGCATAACGCTGAGCGGGCAGGTGAGAAAGTGCTAAATGCGGCCACTGTTCTTTCCCCAGCATGCAACCAAACTTAGGTAGGACTTCGCTCAGATATTTGGTATCCAGCGCAATTGTGAAACAGCTTTGTTATCCAAAAAACCCTGATGCTGCGCGATGTTTGCCGCTTGCGGGCAGCTCGCAGATCAAGGAAATTACCGCGTAGAATCTGGAACGAGAACTTGAAGCCTTTAAAGTGTGAGTTCGGGTGGCTGATGTCGTGATATGTAGCTGAAGCTCCGTCTGGAATACGTTCATCTAGTTCATATGTACGACGGTGTAATGCCAGACTACGACAAGGATCTAGACGTGATTGCTCCTGAAACACTCGTCAATGATCCAAATAATATGCTATATCGAGCATTGAGGGCTCACTCCTGTCGAGCCGAAGTCAATGCTTGCATGTTGTGTGACCGCAGATCATGTCCTATGGACCGCAGACAACGTTGCACTGAAATCGGCCGCCATGCTACGTGTAGACCAAACCCGTTTATTACGCTCATATGCTAAGGTCGGCTAGCTGTGAATCAGCTGGCATGCATGCATCATGCAAGGCCATTCACTCTTGCTAAAAAGGATCGTTCGTGAGTAGCGTAAGTCTGAGCAGAGACGTGCAGTCATGTAAAATGTCTAGTCACCGGGTCATTGGTGCAGCGGCACGGCCAGCCATTTATCTATTAGCTTCCAAGCTCAATGATCCACAACGCAACTCTAACAAGGGCAACTCGCTTGATAAACTAAAGTACTGATCGATATGGCAGCATGTTGACTCCGAGTTTAGAGTATACCGTTGAGATTGCGCTGGCATGCGTTCATGAGTTTGCGCAAGTATGCAGCACGAACTTATCACAAGCCCTGATATAATACAGTCGGAGCTGGAAAAAGAAGGCTTGGATTCAAGGATCGATGATATGTGACGATTTATGGCAAGCCTGAAGGGCATGCAGAAACATCGATCACAAGCGCAAACAGAATCAGCGATGCTTGCGGAAAGAGTTAAGGGAAGCCACTCCAATTCAGCTGGTCTAAGCTATGCAACACTGTTGCAAAGTCTGCCTTTGCATCTTTGTTAACCTGCGTTGACCGCGGAGCGACTGATCGCCTGCCGCTTTCAGGCTTGAATAAGCTCGCATCTTGACCGTACACACTTAAGACTTTGAAGAAAAATGATGCTTCTGCAAAACAATTGCAGTTCTTTGGATGCATACGCTGGCACTTTCACCTACCTACATACTTTACTAAGCAGTTCGCTATATATATGTTTTCAAACGGGCCCCTTCTTCTGTATGTTCACGAGCGAGTAATACGCGCCCCCCTCGCCCTTGGCGATTAGCTGGTCGTGCGAGCCCTGCTCCACGATCGCGCCCTCTTGCACCACCGCGATGACGTCAGCGTGACGCACGGTCGAGAGGCGGTGCGCGATAACTAGAGTGGTGCGCCCGACCATCAGCCGGTCCAGCGCCTCCTGCACCACGCGCTCCGACTCGGTGTCCAGCGCCGACGTCGCTTCGTCCTGCATCGAAATTGAACGGTTTCACAGCGTGATTGCGAGGCAAGCATTCGACGGGTTGGTTAAATCTCAGTGGCAGGGTCCTATCAGCGAATGTGGCGCCGCCTGCACCTCGCGCTCTGGATCCGTGACCATCGCCGAGGTCGCTTCGTCCAGCATCGAATCGAAGTGGGTCAGGGCTTCATTGTCGGACACAGACTCGACGCGTCACACGGACTACGAAGGCGCAATTGTTAATCTGGTGGTCAAGGGCGGAGATCGTCCTGAAAGTAATGATCGCCGAAACGCAGCACACACTTGTGACGCAGACAGGTTCAGCGTTTTACGGTCGGGTGCGCCCGGTTGGATTCTCCTTTCCGCAGGGAGACAAAATGGCCCCAACTGGGATTCAGCGAAGCACAGGCCCTGACAAGAACCATTTGCCGGTCAGAGATACCGAGCCTTTCGCTTTGTTCAACGTCAAAGCACTTCGAGGCAAGAGTTGCACCCCAGTACCGACAACTCCCATTCTTCCATTCCAGCGATAGCGCGGGAGACGTCGCAAATGATTCTGATCAGAAATGCACGTGAACCGCAATCCCAAAACTCCAACATCTTTCCCCACAACCATCACACTAAACCGCGCGCTCTCGAATCCTCACCAGCAGCAGGATGCGCGGGCTTTTGATGGCCGTTCGCGCGATAGTGATGCGCTGCTTCTGCCCGCCTATACTCTTTTTGACAAAAGCACTACCACACAAGCAAAAAAAATTCAATCACTTTACAGAACGCTGGAAACATACCGCGCGCATTCGAGTCCTTACCAGCAGCAGAATGCGCGGGCTCTTGATGGCCGCGCGCGCAATGGCAATGCGCTGCTTCTGGCCGCCGGACAGCTGGACGCCCTTCTCGCCCACGTGGGTGTCGTACCCGTCCGGGAGCGCGCTGATAAAGTTGTGCGCATTGGCCGCGCGCGCGGCCTCCACGATTTCGGCCTCGCTCGCATTGGCTTTGCCGTACAAAATATTGGACTTAATGGTGCCAGAGAAGAGTGTGGGCTCCTGAGAACAACGGAAACGGAAACGGATCAGAACGGACGGAACGGAGGAAGTTGTGCGCTTGGCTGCGCGCGCGGCCTCAAAGATCTCGGCCTCGCTCGCGTCGGCCTTGCCGTTCAGAATGTTGGACGGGGTTCTGGAGAAGAGCGTCGCCCCATGGAATGACGGAAACACGGTAACGGACCGGAACGGAAAGCAGAACGGAAGACCCAGCACGCGGCAAAACAACCGGCGTCAGCTTGGATGCGGAATTCGAATTGGATGTCGATTTCATTGGGGAAGATGACGAACAACAGCGAGGACATAGAAGGACAGATTTTCAAGCGTACTCAAGAGCAAGGGTCTCAACTGGGATTGGCCCGACGTGAACAAATAGAAAGGACTCCAATCTCTTGGCTCTGATCCTGTCAGCAGCCCCGCATGAAACTTTCCTCGCAAAAGAAACCTTTTCTGGCAGTACTGATTGCCTGGACAGACCCGATTTTGCGCACAAGTACATCAGCGCGACTCCGCCACGGTTGGGAAACATACGATAACCTTCTCTGAACCCGTTCCCTCTTCTTTTTCGCGACTGAGGGAAGGACGCGACGAACAGATTGAATGGGCAAGAGACAGAAGAACCAGGAACCGGACAACCAGTTGAGAATAGTCAAACGCCTCACCTGCGAGACGAGGCCGATCTGAGAGCGCAGCGTCTTCAGGTGGAGGGAGGTAATGTCCTTTCCGTCGATCAGGATCTGGACGGAAGACGGAACGGAACGGGTCAGTTGTGACCAAGCATTGGGTCTCGGATCCTGTCTTTGACCACAGAGCCACCGATGCGGAGTACGCACTTCAGTTGACTGCTTAATGTGCAGCACTTATTCAAGAACAGGGTTCAAAGTTAGCGTGTGCCGGCGACTGACCCGTCCGCTGGCGGGCGCGTAGAACCGTTGGATGAGCGATATGATGGTGCTCTTGCCGGACCCGCTCTGCCCCACAAGCGCCACCGTCAGGCCGGGCTTCACCTTCAGGCTGAAGTTCTTGAAGATAACCACGTCCGGCCGCGTTGGGTAACTGCGCGGTTTGAATAGTTGCGTTTTCAGCAGAGAGAGTGTGAGAACTGTTTCAGTGGATTCGTTGACGTCGGTTATCAAGGTATGAGTGCCTTTTCTTGTGGTGCCTCTGGCCGCGTCACTCAAGTGCATTATAAATGTTGAACGGAGAAGATTAGGGCTGCAAGGATTCAGTCTCCCAGCTTGACAGCCTAGTGTCGCGATATCTTCAAGCAGAATCTCTTAGAAATACGGTTCTCCGACTAAGTCGAGCTGAGCAAAAGCGAAGGAAAGATTGGGAAGTAACAAAGGAAAAGGGCGGGACCTCACCACAGGTAATTAAAATCGGATTAAGCTATCATAATGTGTTGCAGATAGAGACAAACATGTGACAAGTGCTTGTAGGTGCATGTGTCGACGTGCAGGCTTTTTTGAGCAGCCCGCATTATGAAGATGGAAAAATTACCAGGCCAAAAACGCCTGGGGAGTGGTGAGGAATTCTTTGGTGAATGGTTTGGGCTCATGACAAGCTACCAGAATGCTGACCTGAACGTGACGTCACGCAACTCGATCGCGCCCTCCAGCTTCTCCAGTTTGTTGTTAGCGTTCGCATCCGCATCGATCTCCGTCCGCCGGTCCACAACCTGCGACGGTGCCACGTGGCGTCATCTGATTGGCGAAACCCAATTGGTCATTCGCAGTCCTTTACATTGTAAGCTGAGGGGATCCACCTACATGCATTCGCTCGGACCCTTCGGGGGAATGGTGAAAACAAGTTGCAACGAGGTCTCGTCGAATTTACATGCAAGATTACGATTTCTCTACTGCAACCGCTCCATCTCTTTGGAGGGATTGGGCGCGCAAGCGGCTATGATGGGCGAACCTGCAGCACCCCACCATACCAGAAAAGGTCGCCGGGAAACGAGACCAGCAAAAGGTTGGAAGCGATTCTAAAGCAAAATTCTGTTCTTGAGGCGATCAGGTGACCTATTTTCAAGAAAGTGGTTTAAGATTCCTCTTTCTCAAACACGGACTTAGGTCGCGGCCGCCTCCCTCTGCGAACTCTCGTGCAACTTCAAAAGCGAAGTCTCTTTTCGTAGAAATCAGATAAACCCACTTTCAACTCAATGATCTTTGGAAACCTGATATTGTACAAGGACCCAGTTGCCGTGCCTTCTTTCCGACGTGATGCTTAAGACCGAGCGCTTAGTAGAATCTTCCACAGCCGATCAAACGATCGATGCTTTCAAAGCCTTACCTCAAAAACACGGGCTCAGTCGCCGTGCCTCCCTTTGCCACGTCGCGTGCGATAGCCTTGAAACCAAGCCCAATAGTATATGTGTCCCCCTTTCACAGCAGCAAATCAAGTGAACTAAATGCTGATAGGAAGCTGTCGTTCCTCGAACCCTTACCTCGAAGACGGACTCGGTCGCCGTGCCTCCCTTTGCGACGTCGGGCGCGAGAGGCTTGGAACCAAGCTCAAAAGTATACGCTTCGACCTTTCACAGCAGCCAAACAGGTTGATTGAAGCTGGACCAAAGCTGTCATTTCCCCCCCCCCAAAAAAGGGGAAACAAAAGAAAAAACCCTTACCTCAAACACGGACTCTGTCGCCGTGCCTCCCTTCGCCACGTCGGGCGCGAGGCTGGCCGCCTCGGCGACCCCAAAGCCGACGCTTACGATGACGAGGAAGACTTTGAGCACGTCGGAGAACTTGGCTCCGTCGTTCTTCACGAGCTCGGTTCCGTACCAAAGGGCCAGCGCCCACGACCTGGATTGCAAATGTTAAGATTACGACACTAAATGCTTGTCAGTTTCAGTCGTAGAATACCTAGAATGACCTGTAGAGGATTTTGTGTATCGAGGGTGTCGTCAAATTCCTGTTGGATTGACGCGCAAAGCGAAGAATCAAGCCAGGCGAGTTGTATTTCACGCGATTCGATACTCAACTCGACCCGGAGTCAGAGTTCTTGCAAGCTCGGGCCCCTAAAATACAGGTTCAACATGTGGCAGCGCCATTCTGCGAATTCACGGGATTCGACAATACGCTGTACTCCCGGGCCTTCTGTGGAGGTATCGAACACCCCGTCGAAAACAACTTGTTGTCGCCGCCTTTAAAGAGGGCGTCGGAGGACCGGTCCTACCTCAGCGACCAGAGTGCCCCGCATCAAGGCCCGCTTGGTCGCCGAAGGCCATTTTCAAGATGCAATCTGAGCCGTCAGATGAATTCATCCCTTAGGACTCAGATGCACGAGTGTTCCTTGAAGTCTGACGCCCTCTTTCAAGGGGCCGAGAAGTTACGTTAACGTATAGAGGAAAAATAGAGAGAAATGACACTCGGGCGTAGGAGAAGAAACGAGAGAACTGACACTCACGTGTAGAAGAAGACTTGAAAAAGTTGACACTCACGCGTAGAGGAATCATTGAGAGAGTTGACACTCACGTCTAGAGGAAAAAATAAAAAGGTTGACACTCACGCGTAGAGGAAGAATGAGGAGAGTCCGAGGCCGAGCCCGCTGGTCTGGCCGCGCCGGAAGGACAGCTTCCGCGGTACCTCTAGTTTCTCGTTGAACAAAGCCAGCACCTTGTCCTCGGCGGAAAATGCGGACACCGTCCGAATGTTGCCCACGGCACCCGCCGCAACCTGCACCGGGCAAATCCGGACGGCTTTTACTTTCGATTGATGCTTCCAAAGTGGAAGTAAGGTAATTTTCAATTGTAGGCTGGACGTCTCTTCCTCCTGGTTCATGTATGTCGAGTCAGTGTGTCGGATCCTCAGGCTGAACCATTACGGGCGGTATTCGAATCCTTGAACCTGCACGTATGTCTGCTGAAGGGCTTACCAGATAGAATCAAAAGTGCACCAAAGCTTCATAAACCAAAGGGGACAACGGGAGCACAAAGCTGAAAAAGAGGTAGAAGATTCCGTCGATTCAGGCCGGAGAAACTCACGGGCTCCAGTCCTCGGAAACAAGCTACGGAGACATGAGCTACATTCATCGTGAATGGAAGACGTCGCACTCATTCTGGAGAACCAAGTTTCGCTTCTCAAAGGTTTGACCGCCGCCAGAGATAAACGGAATGAGAAAGGGGGGGGAATTTGGGGATCACCAAAGTCCTCGAACCGAACACATCGAGGCGCTTTCCTAGGCATTCGCGATCTGTTCCGCGAAATCCCCGAGCACCAACCGAAGCGAACCATAACAAAACGTAACTTAACACAACTGATCCAGAACAGTGAAAACTATGGCCAGGATGCTTATGAAGAACGCACTTGCGAGGCGCCCTCTTGGGCATTCGCGTTCTGATCCGAGAAATCTCGGAGCACCAAGTGAACCATGATCCGAAACTAAGCGGATACACCGATTCACATCACGTGGAACAAGAACAAACATTCTTTGACGAACGCACCTGCGAGGCGCCCTCTTGGGCCTTTGCGTTCTGGTCCGAGAACCCGCGCAGCACGACGTTTTCCATGACAGCCCCAGCCGTCAGCAGCGGGAACGTCGCGAGCATAACTAGAGCGAGCTTCCACTCGAGCACGAGCCCGATGATGATGCTCGCCAGGATCCCCGTCAACGCTTGGACGATGAGATACATCCGATCGCCGACGACCGCGCGGACGTACGTTGCGTCCGTCCCAACGCGGGCCGCCAGAGCACCTGCGTAAGGATTGAAGTCTACGTCAGCAGGATTGGGGTTACCGTCAACAGACGTCCAGGGTTGCAAAATCAGGATTTAGGACTCGGCTTCGAGGGATTTGAAGACTTTCGTGAGGAACAGAACAGGGCCGCCTTTGATGTATGTAAGAGACGATGCGGTCATGCGACAGTCTTAATGCGGCATTACAGGACGACGTGCGATCGGAGGTGCTGCTCGTTTCTCCATTATTTTCTATCCGCATTGGAAAATTGCACTGAGCGCGGGTCCAGGGACATTTCTATCCAGGAACATTTTTTCACCTGGCGAGTTCTCGTCGCGGTCAAAGAAGGCAACCTCCTGGCGCAGCAGCGTCTTGAGCATCAGGGCGCGCACGCGCTTCGTCAGCGCCTCGCCGACCGCCCTGCATTCGTCACGCCGACGTCAAGCAATTAATTCCGGGCGTCACATCGAAGAGCAGGCGCTTATGAGTGCAAGCCACATGCCGCTCTCTCGTCCTCTAACTTCGACACTGGGAGAAGAGGAGACGTCTACGGATCATTTCTCGGATCCGCAACAAATGCAATCACAATGATCAAGTAAAGGTCAACGCAGAAGTAACACTCCAGCAACTGTCCTAGTACGACGAAAGTGAAGCTGAAAGTTTGTGGATTCTCAGGTGAAACAGACAGCTAAGAACTAGCAGGCACGACATTTAAAATTCCGTGAAGTCTGTGATCTTCGACCACGGACGACTGCCCCAAGGAAACCAAACAACCAAGTAAAGAGAGGCGGGAGCAGCACTTTCGTTCACTCTTTCTTCCGCTTGGAAGAACGGAAGAACGGAACAACGGAGCGGATCAGCGGAGCTCACCCGTAGCAAAAGTGTTCGGTCAGATAGGCCACCATCGCCCCACCGCCGAGGCCGATGAAGATGTAGCAGTACCTCTTGACGTCATCCTTCATCTCTTCAATGTCCGTGTTGTAATATACTGACGTCACCTGCGCAGAAGTCCCAAAAAGAGCTAAGGTCTCGTTTTTCCAACCTGTGAAGGGTCAAAATGCTGAACGTTTGCCTGAGGGCTTGACTCGAACAAGTTGCAATCTCCGCAAGCAAGCGCGGCGTTTTGTGCCTTTCTAGGTACAGTGCTCTGTGGTCCCTAAGGCTTGACTGTAGTTTGTGTTTATGATCTGTTCCCAACGAATCACCAGTCCAAGGCTGTGGATATCGGCGCCAGAGACCTTTTGACGCTGACATTTTGAAGCTACCAAAGATCGTGACAAGGACCGTCGACTTTGGATAGAGTGCTGGTATAAGCATTCCTCCGGCTGCAGTCCTACTTCAAAAGCCCTTCTGCATTTTCACGGACGAACAACCTCGCCCACAGAATTCCAACACCCTCTCCCACACTATTTCAACAGGGATGCAATCACCGAAAGAGCCAACCAGCGCCCGCCACGTGTCGTCTCACCGTGGACACGATCAACGCCCAAAACGGGTTCACCAGCCCCGCCGCAACCGCCCCAATTGTGCCCAATAGCATATACGGCCACTCCGGCTTATTGAGCGCCAGCAGCCGCCAGAAAGAAGGCCGGGGCGCTTTTCCGGCGATTTTCTGGTCCGTGTCCCCGGCTTCCTCGTCGCCCAAACCGCTCTTCTGCATGCCCAGTCCGCTCCGCTGCATGCTCAGCCCGCTACGCTGCTGGCCGAGTCCGCTCCGCTGCTGACCGAGACCGGAACGTTGGGCGGAAAGCCCGGAGCCCTGTTTCTTGAAGCTCTTGATGGGGGAATCGAGACCGGGGGGGCCGTCGAGTGGCTCTTCTTCGACGTAGTCCTCTCGAATTTCCTGCGAGAAAGAAATCGGGAAAGAATGAGTGAGGTCCCCCAGGAACAGGGACCAGAAAATGAGAATCCCCTGCAAGGTAGAGACTGGGAAAGAAGAAGCGGGATCTCTTGAAAGGTAGACATCGGGTTCAGTAATCGGTCGCAGGTCAAATTGGCGGGCGCCTGCTAATGTCGTGAGCGCAGGAGCGTCTATATCGCGACTCCCTTAGGGAGTGGGCTAAAAGCAACAAAAGCAATCACGGCCTTGCCAAGGGACCTTTCCCTTATGCTGTTCCAGCCTCCAGAAAGCTACTGTCCTGCTGATTATCCACAAAGCAGAAAGATGGTTTAATGTCGGAGACGATATGAGCACACTTGAAAAGAACTGCACAACCGGCCCTCCTGGAGTGCTTGTTTCTGCTTGGGTTGCACAACAAAGACACATCAGTTTATCCTCAGCCGTAATTGCGAAAAGAGAAGTGAAAGGACAAGGGACTGACCTGCAGCTTCACGAGCGACGCATACGCGCCCCCGCGCACGATGAGGTCATTGTGCGCGCCCTGCTCCACGATCTCGCCCTTCTGCACCACCGCGATGACGTCAGCGTCGCGGATCGTGGACAGGCGGTGCGCAATGACCACCGTCGTGCGGCCGACCATCAACCGGTCCAACGCCTCCTGAACCACATGCTCGCTCTCCGAGTCGAGCGCGCTCGTTGCTTCGTCTGCAAAAAAGCAGTGTGGGGTTTTTAAGTTCATTCTAGGTAGAATAGATCCAAGGATCTGCGTTCAAAGTTGCCAGCGACAAAAACACGCAGTGCGGCCGACCATCAGCCGGTCCAGCGCCTCCTGGACCACGTGCTCGCTCTCCGAGTCGAGCGCGCTAGTCGCCTCATCTGCAATTTGAGAGATTTGAGGGTTAGGGTTAGGGTTTCGATTCAGATTCGATATACTTCAATCTTGTTTTTTTCTTTTCCTATTTTTTCTTTCCTCTTTTTTCTCTTTGTTCTTGGGAGTTGTAAGTGAAAGGCGTGTGCGAATGCAGTGCGGCCGACCATCAGCCGGTGAGAGTTTCCTGAACCACGTGCTCGCTCTCAAAGTCGAGCGCGCTTGTTGCCTCGTCTGCAGATTGGCGGTTTTAAGTTTTCACCTTCAAATTGTTCCAGAGTATTCCTGATCATAATGGTCAAAATCGGCGCGCATAATGCAATTGTGGTGCTGCCAGAGGCCTTCCAGCGTTGCCTGGGCCACGTGCTCCCTCCCCAAATTTAGAGCGCTCGCTCTTTTCTAGTCCAAATAGCTTCGTCTGCAAGAAGTACGTTGTCCATCGGTGTGCTTTTCCAGGGTCGGCCCTTTGCTTTGGAACGAGTCGAGCTTTGAGAACGTGTAACATCCATCGCGACGGGTTTGGCTCTAGATCGATTTTGCGCCCCTCACACTCTTTCTGGGCGGAGCCTCTCCTTGACTTCTGAGCGACTTTACTCGTCAAGTGCTAGCTCTCTTTTGAGCCTCGCAATATAACATTCCAAGGCTTCGGAAGAGGGCTTATGTTTGTGCACAAATTGCTCATCCATAGCAGGATACGTCTGATAGTCAAACCACTGCGCAAGACGCTCCTACCTAGCAAAAGGATCTTGGGCTGCTTTAGGATGGCTCGTGCGATCGCCACGCGTTGCTTTTGCCCGCCGGACAGCTGGACACCCCGGTCGCCCACCTGCGTCCGAGAACTGTAGCGTTAAACCATGTCGGGTTTATAATCAGATTTAGATTTAAAATCACCCCGCCGGACAACTGAACGCCCCGGTCGCCCACCTGCGTCCGAACGGCGAAAACTTTAGGGATAAATTATTTCGGGTTTTGACCTACAATTGGGTTCTAGACCACGCGTTGCTTCTGCCGAAGCAACGCCCGCCGGACAGTTGTACGTCGCAGTTGCCCACCTGCGCACAAAGCGTCCGAGGATGTTAGGTTTAGGTTTAGCGTTAGGTTTGGAGACAGGCTTAACTCAGAACCAAGCACTGCTTGTGCCGGCCGGACAGCTGGACGCCATGGTCGCCCACCCGCGGACAAGCGTTCAGGAGTCCTGGACACCGTATAGGTAAACGCATATCTGCATCCTTGACGCCTTATAATTGACTCTAAAAATTTAGCGACTTGGGCAGGCCCGAGCGTGATCCTTAAAAACCCCTTGTGAGCTTCCATCGGTGCTCGATATCTTTCTGAACTTTTCGGCATGACAGACAAGAGTTTCTGCTGAAATTCAAGGCCAGTACAGTCATGTCTTGTGCATCATTCCGGTTTGGACTATGAGCCGGCGCTCACCACGTAACCTGCGCTCAAGATAGAACGCCAAAAAGCTGTGATTGGTGTTCATAAGAATTCGCCTCAAAAAGTCCCTCGCTATTCGTTCCAATCAACCTTGTATAAGTTAACAAACAGATAGCATAGTTGTTACACCTTTCCCCCATTTTTCGGTCCTTGAAGCGTCTATTTCGTGCACCTTTCTCCACTTCGTTGTCCGCTGTGAGTCGTGGACTTCATGAGCAAAACTGCAGACAATATGAAATGCACGTTAGACCCACCTGCGTATCGTAACCCTGAGGCAGACTTGAGATGAAGCTGTGGGCGTTAGCCGCCCTGGCAGCGTTCTCAACTTCCTCTTGCGTGGCGTTCTCCTTGCCGTACAGGATATTCTCTTTGATGCTCGTCGCAAACAGGGCGGGCTCCTGGCTCACGAGCCTGCAAAGATGTAGGGAAGGATCTGCTGACGTCAGCAAAGGCACTGCACGCTGACGTCACATCCAAAGGTGGCTCTGTTGACGGACAGAATGTACTCCTGGATTACCAGCCTGCTGTGACGGAGAATGACGCGCTGGCGTCAGCAGGAGTGCAAAAGGTGACCATGCTGACGTCACATCCAAAAGGGGTTCTGTTGACGGACAGACTGTTACTCCTTGATGCTTGTTGCAAACAGGGCCTGCTCCTGGCCCGTAATACTGGGAGGCGGCAGCAGAGAGTAATAACTTCAGCAGGAATCAAACGCCGCTGACGTCAGGAAGCATTCTCCGTGCCCTGAAAGATGCTCTCTTCAACGTCGTTGCAAACAAGGCCAGCCAGCCTGCAGATGCTCAGTGAACAAGCGAACCCCCTGACGTCAGGGGGGAATCAACTTGATGGAACTTGAAAAAAAAAAGCCGTGGCACGTGTGTCCATGGTATTTGAACGAACATTGGGATTATCCCGTCCGTCTCCTTCAAAGCAACCTGCCACGCCCTCTGCGCTGGACGTCACAGATCAGCGCCTAGACCTCTACTGCCGACATAGCCACTCCACGCAACTGAAGATTGTGGCCGTTGATGAAATCGTTCAACATACTATAACACCAACAGCACACAGCCCCCAATGCGAAGCTTTTCGCGCCATTCTGCTGACGTCACCCGGATCGACGCCTATAACCTCACCCATACTGCTGACGTAGCCACTTGAGCTGGAGCGACTTGATGTTGTGCCCGTCCAGGAAGATGCCGCCCCCAGTCGGATCGTAGAAGCGCTCCAACAGCTGGATGACCGTCGATTTCCCGGATCCGGAGGAGCCCACGAGCGCCACGTGGCGCCCAGCGGGGATGGCCAGGCTGAAGCGCTGGAAGATGGGCACGTCGGGGCGGGCTGCAGGAAAGAAAAGAAACGGTTCTCGATATGGTGAATCAGGTCAAACCGCGCTGTGACTGTTTTCAAAGCTGGCCTCTTGACACCAGTGTGAGTTTCTACCTGTTACAGATCTTGGGCCGTTCAAATGCCCGTTCGAAGTTTGAAAACGGCCCAGATCGAGATGAAGTACGCGTGAGGGGTCCGCATATATGCAAAGGGTTGTTGCACAATTGTGAGACACCAAAGCTCTCTTTGCTCACTCTGAAACCATTTCGACCGGATTGGAAGATCTCCACAGTGGGGTAGGAAGAAGTCGGTCCTGTATCAGTCAGCGATTACTACGAAAGACTACCTTACGTTTTGCCAGACCCCAAGAGTGACTTGCCACTTTATTCTCGCAGATTCCCTTCGGTTGTGATCTGCTTCTACAATCTAATTTGTATGTGGTAGTTTCATGCATACGAGCTCTTTCCATCTAGAATGATGCAACAGAAGGCACCTACCTGGGTAGACGAAGGAAACGTTTCTGAGCTCGATGTTGCCTTCGACAGAGTCTAGCTTCTTTCCGCTGAGGTCCTCCGAGTCGATGGCCGGAATCCGGTCGATCATCTGGAAGATTTTGTGCGCAGCGGTGCAACCCTCCGCGAAGTTCTTCAGGTTAGGAACCGCTTGGCCAAGGGACCTGAAAGGAAGACGAGGCGCGGTCCGTTTGCAAGCACAATTAGGGATCATGAAATGCATGTGAGGAAGTGGAAGATTCAGACAAACATTAAGAGTCTGGAATTCAGGATCTAGGGGTTGACGACAAGGTAGAGGGTCGATGATTCGGATTCGCTTTAAGGGGTAAGAGATCTGCGAGAAGAAAATGCACACCTTTCATTGCAGGTTAGAAAATCGAGCCGCAGACTACACGACGTGACACTAAGATGATACACGTGCATAGACCACAACGCAGATCAGTAAATTGATCAAGTCCACAATGACAATTTCAGAACGGGCGAAGATGCTTCAATCCTGTCTAAGGTCCCTCCGTTACTTTGCCCCGGAGAACCTCAGCTTATCAAAAGCAAACGAGCCGTTGGAGGCTGGCTTTTCAGGGAGCCCGCTCATGGTTCTGTACAAGACCTTAACTCAGCAGTCGCGCAAGCAGCTTTCTTTTAATATTTGAAAAAGCAAGCTTTTATCAGAGGTTTGCGGCCGTCTGCTACTTACAGCCCACCAATGATGACGGCAAATGCGGTCGAGAGGATCTCCCCGCCGTTGGCCTCGCCGTTGCTGACAAGGACGGAACCGTACCTGCATAAAGGACGTCACAAAGTGTGTGATGAGCTATAGGAGTAGCAAGCTAGGAAGTTTACACTAAAGATTGAAACCCATTAGTGCACCCGCCGCACCATACCCGCCGCAAACCCCTGGACTAATCATACCCGTCCCAAAGTAAGCTTTTACTTCTCCAAAGCTTGCTCTCAGTAATTGTCAGCTCTGCCGGCGGCGTGGACAGCAGACTTAGGCGCCCAGAAAAGAGCGCCGACGGTGCTCAGCTCACACAGAGAACAAGCTTTGAACGGAAGGCACTGCCGAAGAGGAAGTTGAGCCCAGACGTCGAACCCATGGTAGAGACCCAGTCTCACGAGCAGGCCTCGACGAGAATATCACCGTACGAAACGTGAAGACTTCCTTCGAAAAGAAGTTCGCCTTCACATACCAGAAGCAAGCTCGTTCTTCCCAAAAATCAACATTTGACAAACATCGCACAAGGTATTGCTATAATGATGACTGAGTAGGATTTGATGAACGGCCCCAATCTGGCTCGTCCTTATCAAAACACGAGCACCCAAGAAGAAGATACAATGCAAGACTCGTTCGCAACTGATGTCGATGAACATCGAATGTCGAAAGATCTCAGAGACACAGCTCGCTTGACTAGAACGTAAGCGCTCAAACGAAAGCGGATGCCCGTGCGCCCCAAGCGCCAGTAAACGGCTCCCAATAGCAAGATCAGCCTCAAGCCATTTTGCTTCTGTGGATGCACCGATCATCCATCACCTGGGATTCTGCGAAAATGCACCGCTCCAGAACATGAGCGCTCAGCGCCCCAAGCGATCGCCCCTTGGCGAAATAGAACAAGTCAAAAACCCGCTGCGTATGCATTGATGAAGATGGTAAATTCACAACACTTCGGGGAAACGACTCGTCCTCACCAGAACATGAGCGCCCACGCGAAGAAGAGGACGGCCTGCGCCCCGAGCGCCAGGCCCTTGGCGAGCGACGCCTTGAGCCCCAGCTTGTAGGTCTTTTGCAGTGCCTCCTCGTACGCTTTCTGCGTCTTCTCTTCCGCCGCGAACGAGTAGACGGTGCGGACGGCGCTCAGCGATTCTTCCACGATGCGACCTAGAGAAGAGGAGGGAGAATGGGGTGTGTGGGTTTCAGGATCCAGAATTTTAGCGTGTAAAATTGGCTTGGTCCATGCAGTGAGAGGATCTCCCTGCCGCGGAGCTGGCTGCGGTATCTGAAAGTGAAAGCTTTTAACGTCCTCTGCAGCGCCTCCTAGTACGCTTTCTGCGTCTTGTCCTCCGCTGCGAAGGAGCAAACGATGCGAACGGCGCTCAGCGATTCCTCCACGATGCGACCTGGAAACCGTGCGGAAGAAGTGGAAAGAGGTCTTTAGGTCTGAAGAATCAAGGATTGTATGGCGTTAAGGTGAAGTCTGATACCTGCCGTAAGCGAACAAATATGCGGCAAGCTTGACTGCGGGGAGGGAATTTGAAAACGACAAACTTGCATGTCTTTTGCAGCGCCAATCGTACGGTTTTTGCGTCTTCTCCTCAGCAGCGAAGGAGTTGACGGTGCGGACAGCGTCCAGCAAATCCGAGCGTGCGCGCGTAGAGAATGCCCGGTGTTGCTAGGAGAAAGATCACTGCAAACAGCAAGAAACATGGACAAGCTCGAAACCCGAAAGCCAGAAGTTCCTAGCATTTCAAAACTCTCAAACAGGACCACTCACCAGCATCCGGGTACGCTTCGGCGACCTGAGACGAGAGCCCCTTGAGCGTGCGCGCATAAGGTATGCCAAGGGTTGCGAGGAGGGGGATCATTGCAACAGCAAGAAAGATGAACACCTAAAACTCGAAATGTTGAAGCCAAAGACCAAAGCATTCTTCGGCCTTTGAACGAGAAAAGTCACCAGCATCCGCATACGCTTCGGCGCCCTGAGACGAGAGCCCCTTGGGCGTGCGCGCATAAAGCATGCCCGGTATTGCGAGGAGAGGGATCACCACAAACAGCAGAAACTTGAAGACCTTAAAACTCAAGACCTAAAGCCAGAAAACCTTGGAGTTTTAAGACCTCTTAAACGAGACAACTCACCAGCATCCGAGTAGGCTTCGGCGCCCTGGGACGAGAGCCCCTTGAGGGTGCGCGCGTAGAGCATGCCAGGGGTTGCGAGGAGGGGGATCACCGCAAACAGCACGAGCGTCAGCTGCCACACTTGGGTGAAGCCCACAATGAAGCCGGCCACGAAAGTCGCCATGTTCTTGATATAATTGCCAACCTAGTTGCAGGAGGAAGTTTCGAGTTAACGTCTTTTCTTCCGAAAAAAAAGCCAACCTAGTTGCAAGAGGAAAGTTTGTGTCAGACCTCTGGATTGAATCACGAATTCAATCCATCCAGACTCTCAGCTGATTCACAATATATTTTGTATTAGTTAAGGATTGAAGGAAAATCGAATCTCAAGGGAAAACGTGTCTGACTCAGCCTGCAACCGGCGACGAATATCTTCCTGTTCTTGGGGCACAAAAACCTCAGTGTTGACTCATGTGACTTCGATGCGCTTTCCAAGGGGCTGAAGAAAGAGAGCACTTTAAGGTGCCGCGCCCTCCTCCGTTTGCAGAAATGATCAGGGAAGAAGGGATACGAAGGATCAGACGAGAGTATCGCGCACCTTCTCCCCAACACCATCTTGCACCTGCAGCAATCGTCGTACAGAAGATAAGGAAGGAACTTTGAAGAAGTAAACGGAGAAGGCAAAAACGGAAGACAACCACTCGCGCACCTTCTCCCCAACGGCATCCTGCACCAGCAGCGTGTCGTCATTCACGCGGCTGACGACTTCGCCGGAGCTCGTTCCCAAGTCAAAGTAGCCGACGTCTTGTCGGAGAATCGCGCGCAGATACTTGGAGCGGATGCGCGACGACTGGCGCTCTCCGGTCCACATCCAGAGGGAGACGTCGAGGTAGGAGGAGACGAGGACGACCAGGCCCACGTAGACGAAGTAGAGAGAGTACTGCGAATGTGGGCGTGACACGTGTTAATGAAGAATTGGCGCTCGCCGGTCCACATCTAGAGGGCGACGTCGCAATAAGAGAGACGAGGACGACCCGGCCCACGTAGACGAAGTAGAGAGTAAAAAAGTGACACGTGTCATTCCAGTGGGAGTTCGATGATCTGCCCGCAGAGTAAGGTCTCGAGGCAGGACGATACGAAGACGACCAGGCCCATGTAGACGAAGTAGAGGGAGTACTGCGAATGAGGGCTTGACACGTGGCGACATTTTACCAAAAAATAGATAGGGAGAACAGGCCCACATAGACGTAAGTAGAGAGAGTACTAAAAATCAGGGCACGAAACGCATCAACGAATTGAGGGATCTCGTAACTCGGATCTGCCTTCGGGATAAGCCAGAGAGGCAAGAGGACTGCGAATCAGGGCGTGACACGTGTCAACACACAAGAATTCCTCAACTTTGCATTCCAAGTGAGACGTTGGAAAAAGCTGGAGAAGAGCCGACATATCGAACCTTTGACGCCTCAAAGAAAAAAATGTGCTGGTATAAGGTTTGGCAACAGGCGGTTGCACGCCAACGACCCTGTTCCGGAAGAAAAACCTACGTGGGGCACTCTATATATTGAAACCATGGAGAAGGATAACGGCTGAGTCTTCTTACCTTGTTGACTTTATCAGCTAGAATGAGGGGTTGGTCAAAGTAAGTCCCGAGGGAGTTGATCAGCTCTCCGAAGAACACCTGCCAAAGAGACAAGTTTCAATCTGTGAACGACGTATCTGAAGCTGGTTCCTTAGTGCAGGAAGAGCCACTGTCTTCCGCAATCAGAGCACGACGGTTCCCGCTAACTGGTATTCGCACCAACTATGCCAACAAGTCGGAGAAGATGCAAGTCCTTCTCAAGATAAAGATCAAGTCAAGGGCTTGGAAAGTCACAAAGAAGTCAGGGAGCACCATCTGGCTTTACAAGACCAGAGAGATCACCGCAAGTGAAGAGCTTGAAACTCACAAAGAAGACAGGCAGCGCAGCCCCCTCCACAATTGCCGCAATGGTGCCACCGATCACGAGCAGGACGTCCAGTTTGTCCGCGTACTTGAACAGCTGGTAGTAGGGCACGGACGGCTGCTTTTCCGCCTTCTTGGCCTTCTCCGGTTTGTCCTGCATTTATTGAAAACATTTGCTGATGTCATCTTTGTGATATCATCTTTGACTGAGACCTTAAAATACCCTTTCCTCAGCTGGATTATGACCAACCCACTGCTTCTCCGTGTTCTTGGCCTGGTCTGATTTGTCCTGCATACAATGCAAACATTTGCAGATGTTATCTCTGCTTTGTGGTGCATCCTTGAGTTACCCTTTTTTTAGCTGGAATTGGTTCGGCCAAGTGCCTCTCCGCCTGCTTGGTCTGGTTCAAGTTGTTCCCCGCACATCGGGAATCTTTGAAGATGTTGTCTGTGTTTGTATCATAACCCTTGACGCAGGACCTCAAAGTCGATGTTCACAAGTCTCAACTTCTCAGCATCTTGCAACGCAAAGCACATCGAACTGCCCTTGGGGGAAGGGCAAAGAAATGCAGTGAGCATGACAAGAAAAGAAGACAGATGCAGAAGGATGAAGGGAGCAACAACTCACTTAGTACCCATTCTTGTGAGAACTATCAAAGAGAACCAAATGAAACAAAGAAAAGGAGTACCAGTGAACGCCCCCCACTTTGCTTCCATTGCAAACGTTCACCTGCTATGATCACTTTCACAAGGGCCCTTTAGCCTAGTGTGGGTTCTGCAGCAAACTTTTGTACCTTTATGACGACACAGCTTACGAGGGGGCTTCTCATTGCTCCTTTCGACCTGTGCAGCTGCTTCATAGTCTTTTAAGTGTAGGAATCTAATCAAGTATCAGACACTGATTTCACAAACTGCTGAATCAATGCAGCTATCCTCAGTGCTTCGTGCCAACCCATCTTGGATGATAGTGTCAACTGCAGTCAGCCTATATGGAAATCGGGTAACTCTGGAACATCCACTCATTGGGGTTAAGAATGAACCATTTTCAGAACATTGCCCCCACACTAGGCCTGAGCAGTCTGAGTCAGACACCACGAAACAGCCCCCGAGGGACAGTGTGACAATCAGCCTGGATAATCTTCCAAGTCCTGATTCCATCACTAGCTGCAAGATGCAGCGTACTTCAGTCACATATTCACCATCCAGATCAGGTCCAAACCTCAGGATGAAACAGAGAGATTTTCAAGAAAAGCCTGTCACATTCCATGTCTACGCTGGCCTCACGATCCCCAATCAATACCCACCTTCCCTTTCTCCTCCTTTCCTGCATCCAGCTCCACATTTGCTGCAGCTTTGGCCCCGTTCGCGCCGAATGTACCATGTTTCCCGTTCTCCATGTTGCTTGCAGCAGTCAGCTCGACAGCTGCCTCTGCATCCGCCGTCTGCGCTGCCGGTGTGAAGTCATTCTCGGCTGCAGCACCCAAAGGGCTCATGATGACGTCAGTTAAGCCAAGCGTGCCCTCACGGCCAAACCCACAATGAGTTCCTGCAAATGTGTTACCCCGCCCTGCCGGCCCTGCCAACAAAAGCACTTCTCAGATGCGCTTTCAAACTCTTTCAAAGCGGCTTTGCCTTTCGGAGTTCCAAACAAGAAGTGCACCCGGATTGAGTACCTATCCAGGCCGGTGCTGCATTGCGCATGAACGTTGTTCAAATGAAAATTTGCAGCGATGACAATTTGTCTTCGCAAAGTCCTGACAGTGATGTCGTCACGCCCCCGCCCAACTGAGAAACGGTGGTATTGCCGGCACGGTAACGGGTCTCGCTAACCTTTCCCGTTGTCAAACTCCTTGTACACAGTACTCCGCGGCCACGTTGGATCCGTCCATCCAAAAAACGGCAATTAAAACGGCAACCTTTATCGTAGAATTGCGATCGAAAAACGAATTGGCGTCGGGTCGCCCCACGGGCCACAACCCAATCGCATGCTCCCGCCAAGGCTGCGTTTGCGGCGCACCCAGGGTCGGTTTCTTGAATCAAAAGTTCCAACATGTGGTGGGCAGGTCAGGGCAGGTAGGATTTGTGGTGGTTGCAGCACCGTTGCTAACTTTCAGCCGAGACTTCATATGACCTACCGGGTAGAGATGCGAGGTACCGGCATCCCGATTGCCGGACCCCGGTAGCGGTCCCCGGTAGCGGTCCCCAGCTACCTACCTACCGTAGTACCGGTATTGGTACAGTTATTTTGGGAGCTAGGCAGGCTGGCCCGGCCGCCCGGGCCACCAGATACCTAGTCATGCATGACCGGAGCGCGCGCTCGCTCGGAGCCGGGGCATCCCCCCGGGGGGCAACTTGGTAAGGTTTGAGCGGGGGTACGTTACAACGTGACAACGAGGTACGCAACCGGGGCAAATCGGACCGTCGATGATTCGTGGCAGAGCTTCGAGAACGTGCTTGCTGACGAGGGTGATGTCACGAACTAGGTCGAAAACAAAAGGGAAAGACTTGGCTTAAAACTAAAGCCTAGTAAAGGGTAGCGAGCGAGCTGACGATTTGACGATAGTGCAAAGTTCTGTTATATTGAATTGCATGTGGCGCGCTCAGCTTCAAGTTCAAGGTAAAAGCAGGGGCGTCTTCTGCCAAACGAAGATTATCACCATCTCATTCCGGCTTATCTGCAACCGCACTGAGCACCACCTTTTATTTACCAGATCAATTGCAAACATGAGCTATCAGGCGCCATCGGCTATCTACATTCGGAAGCAGGACGGTCAGGCATTTCTTGATGAGATTGAGGTTGGGAGAAAAGAAAAGCCCTCTCCCCAGGCTGGAGAGGTCCTAGTGAGGCTCCTCGTTCGTCCTGTCAATCCTGCGGATGTCCTGTCCATGCAAGGTGTGTATCCTGCTATGAAGTAGGGTTTATCAAATTGATTTGGCGTTCAATCAGTACGATCCATCATCCTTCAATTGCTTGTTTTCAAAGGTATCTTACACTGCGGATGATACAATCAGCATCAGTAAAACAATCTGTACCATGATTTGCTGCTATATGTCCTTGCATAATGACGTGCACTGATACGATTGATTGACAGAGTGATCTGAATTGCTGCAAGTGCATGCATGAAAACAGGTGATCTAGTTATCTAATCCAGGGAGCAATCTTGGCAGGTTACTATCCCGGTTTCCAGCCAGCTTCGCTTCCTGCAATTCCTGGCCTGGAAGGGTACGGGAAGATTGAGGAGGTGAGCCCAAATTTCTCCGAAGAGTGCATTTGTGGTTCTGTCAACAAGCAATTGATCAATTTGGAGGAGCCTTTCTGGTGGTGATACAAAGTACTGATATGGTTTTGACCGTTGCTTGCTTCCAATCAAGTGATTGTTTCCGTATGCAGCATCATGTCTCTATCCACCTGTGGTGGTTCTGTAGGGAGAGCGCGCGGAGCGTTTGAGGCCTGTGGCAGACTGACCAGAGTTTTGATAGCACAGGATGCACCACCGCTTTGAAAAGTACGAGCTATATCTCCCACTAAACCGATGTTCAGTGCGCATCTTCTCTTAAGTTGAAGGTTTGGAAACGAATAGAGTTTGTCTACGATGTAAGTTGGTGATTTTGCTGGACAATCGTGCAGATTGGCAGCGGTGTCTCCGGCCTCAGCGTGGGACAGCGAGTGGTTCCCATTTTGCTGAACAATTACACAAAGCACGGGAATGGATCTTGGCAGGTGAGATGGTACTTCACCCACTGATCGAAAAGAAAATGTTCCAATTCGAAATGATACACCGCGCGCGCCACTTCATTCATTCAGGTCGGGGTACAAGTCGAGTGTGTGAGAGGCTGAAACCTTGATTCTGGTGCAGTTTGGGGACAGTAGGCTCTTTTTCCCTCAACTTAGAATGGGATACAGTGGAACACGAGTGTGTCAGTACCCAGGTGGTTGTGCGCTTTCCCGTCTCGATTGACTCTTCCGAGGCCCTCGCTGTTATGACGGTTCAATAGTGGCGAATATCAGGTTTCCTGAGCGTACTACTCTTGGAGACATGTATAGAAACATTGAATTGAACCGACCAGCTTGAACTGACCCTACCAGTTCTACTCCTTTGAAATCGAGGGCAAGTCTCAAGTCCATCAGTACCACATCTGCTTCTTTCATAATGCTCATAATCCTAATTTTTTTCCTTCTAGGATTACATTGCGGTGAAGCAGGACGACATCATTCCGATCCCGGACAGCATCTCAGACGAGCACGCTGCGCAGTTCATTGTCAACCCGTGGACCGCCATCGGCCTCTTAAAGTTTCTCAACATTCCTAAGGGAGAGTGGCTACTGCAGACGGGGGCGAGCTCTGTCCTGGGGCGCCAGATCATTGCGCTGGCCAAGCACTTGGGAATCAAGGCAAGCTTAAAAGGATCATTTGCTGATGCACTCGGAGAGACCCACTTTTGAGGGCAGCTCCGCTTTTTGACCTGTTTCCAGTGAACGGTTTGTGTTGTTCAGTGCATGAAATCTTTTCAATTCGACTTCATTTCTTGCCTCGGCATTCAGTGAACTACAATATGGTTGAGAGGGAAGGGAAATCTTTTCTAAGACCGAGGCCGAAAGGCCGAAAGGTTTTTCGCATCTTCATTGGGCGATTGCCAGAGGGCGTAATGTTTCTCAATCAGAGCCTGTCATCTTGCTTTGAGGAACGGGAAGGCCTCGTTTCTAGGGGGGAAAACGAACTCCTAGCCATTCCCTTTCCGAAGAACGAGGGTTCAGAACGAGAAAAAACCGGCAAAACGTTCAAAGCCTTCCAGTTTAAAATCAAAGATTCGAACGTCTGTAGCGGCGGGGCAGTCTGGACTGACTCGAAGAACCTCGAAATTGCTAAGTAGGAGACTGTTCCAACGTTCATACCTTTCAATGTTGCTTTGAATTAGGTCTGCAATAAGTTTTCGGATTCGGGCTCACACCTAAAGCAAAGCCGAAACGAAGCATCGTTTGCACTTGATTTACCCAAAAGCCATATCTTTACCCTGCCCGTTCCTCGGCTGTGGCCTAAGTTAATATCTTTTGGATATGTTGTCAACTTTCGGCTTCTCTACAGACCGTCAACGTCGTTCGCCGCCCGGACGCGGAGGCCGAGCTGAAAGCCCTCGGTGCGGACGCTGTGATTGCGAGCACGGGGGACCATTCGGACCTGTCCGCAAAGGTGAAGCAAGTGACGGGGGCCAATGGCGCCTACGCTGCGATCGACGCGGTCGCTGGCGATATTGTCAAGGTGAGTGACTCATGGGACCAAATGCCAAAGTTTTGAAAGCTTCCTTCTCCTTTTCATAGTCGTTGGCACAAGTAAGTGCCAAAATAATCAGAGCTTTCTCTTAGCCTTCACAGCCATCCGAAGTTTTCAGTGCTCCCTCTCAGCATTCCACAGCCATCAGGAGCGACAAAAGCAAGGAGGACTCACGTCGGGCATGCCCTAGGCTGGTTCTGCCACCGCTTACTACATACCGTGTGAAGTACAGGACTTTTTCCACCACGGCCATGCTAACCGACAGCAGTTTTTGAGTGCTTACAAGAGGCTTTGCCTCAGATTGACATCCCGGTTCCCCCACCTGTCCATATCCACGTCAGTCCGTTTCTCTGCTGTGCGTACTGCCTTGCATCTGTCCGTGTCCCAATCTGCCCGTATCTCCGTCCATCCGTAACCTCATCTTTCCGCATCCCACCCGGTCGTATCCTCGTTTGTCTGTTGATCCCTTCGTCCGTCTCAGCCGACCTTATAGGTACCTCCATCTGCCCGTATCCGCATCCTTCATATCTGAATCTTTTCCTTTCTTAATGTGTCCGCATCTCTGTCCGTCCAGGCGCTGTCCGAGAGCGTCCGCAACAACGGGTTGCTCGTCCTGTACGGCGGAATGTCCGGAGCGATGGAGTCTGTGTTTATGCATTGGGAGGTCGCGTTGCGCAAGGTCAACATCACCGGGTATTGGGTCACGCCCGACATTGCCGCGATGACGCCCGAGCAGAAGCGGGAGCGCGCCAATGAGGTAAGATTCTTGGACCCACATATTGTACTTGTATGGAGTAAAAATGGACAAATGAGCACGGTTCAGTTCCACAGAGTGATGCCGGTCGTCGTTATCACGCTTAACGTGACCCGGACGCGAAACCGAATCAAGGAGATTGCATCAGACGGGTTTGACTTGCGCCCGGCATTGAGGCTATGAGGCCCGAGCAGCAGCGGGAGCGCTCCAATGAGGTCAGGCTCCTTAGCGCACATGCTACATTGGCCGATAACCTAGATTACTCGGAAGAGCAGCTCGCCGTAACGTAAGCACCCGGAAGACGGGTGGGGTTAGTTGGGTGATTAGGTTGGGTGCAGATGTTGAGCGCCTCATTTTTGGGTTCGGGTTTTGGTTTTAGTTTCTTTGACTTCCTCCCTCGTGAATGGGAATAGAATACCTTTGCTTGTATACATGTGGCGTTCCTTGCGGAGGGTCTCCATGCCTTCGAAATGTTTCCTAATGTGAAAGAGGGGACCCTTCATGAACTACGTGATAATATCTACGTTCGCTTGGTTTGTTGCCCCCTTTTCAGCCCCTTTTGCTTTGAAGGGGTAGCCTCTCCCGAAGGCATAACGTCAACCCTCTTTGGAGTCAGGCCGATGACGTGGCCTCTTCCTCTCTGTGCAGGTGATTGACTTAATGAACCAAAGGGTGATATCACCCTTCAGCGGAGAAAAGTTTGACCTCAAGGATGTCAAGAAGGCAGTACAGAAGTCACTAGAGGAGAAGCGCGGCGGTAAGGTCTTGCTCGTAGGTTGAGTGGCAAGAAGTGCGGCATCAAAAAGCCAAGACTGAGTGCACTGAGTCGACGGGAGTATCACGCAGCGGCTAAAATTTGGAGCGGAATGTCAAAGCAGTAGATCCAGATAAACGCAATAAAGTAGGTGAAACGAGGTCTGCAATTATAAAGGCCCAAAGGAGTAGAGCCTGCGATGAGTCAGTCAGGTATAGGAAGACAGTCATATGCCCGCCTAGTCAGACTCTTGAGAAACGAGTTCACAGCTAATGTAGGCGATTGGCATACGCATGCGCCAGCAGCCTTCTCGAGCACACTGAGAAAGCCGATACCTTTCGTTACATTGTTGTAGTCTCATGTATGTGTTGCATGAGACAAGACACGGATCAACAGCATCCGGTCAACTGCTGCGCGCCGCTTTTTAAGTTATGCTACCTTTTGAGTCGAAACCTTGATTGCGCTTACCGGACGTTTTCTTCTGTGAGTTGGCTTCTAGGCTGCAGCGAGCTGTATCATGCATGCCTGCAAACATACGTACAGCTGCCCGGTGGCGCATGCAACGTATCGCGTGTAGGGTAGTTGCTACTATAGCTTGATTGCTTAGGCATCACATGCCAAGGTCAGCTGTTGAACCTGTCGTTGATGCACATTTTGCAGGCGCGAGCTATGCATATCTTCGTTGCAAATTCACAGCATCAACTTACGACTTGCGGAATCATGAGGATCCGGCACTGCAAATGCACATGCACGGCACACATGATTACTGCAAAAAGAAGAACTGCCGCCATGGGTCCGTGTTTCAATCGTTCTGAAACGATTATAAAGGCTAGAGCTTGGCCTGCGGCACTGATGTTCTCGGCGCCTAGTTAAACGAATCCGGCCAAGTTGATTATTGTACACACAATCTAGCTATGTTATGTTCTTGACCATCTTGCGCGTGTATGACGGTGGCACCATGCAATCAGGTGCATGCACGTGTCACAGGCCGGTCGCATACGATCGAAATAAGGTCCGTCTATCCAAGGTTCACTGAATTGCATGGAAAGCTTATAGGTCCGCCTGAGAACTGAAGCACGGCAATCGATCGAGTCGACGTCAACGTGCATTTTACCTTCAATATGCTCAAATTCAAGCTTCGTTCAAACATTTCAAATGCACGCGTCGGTTAGCCACATGAATCAATTACAGGAATTCCTCTTAATGTTGCTCCATGTTTTCTCCATGTTGAAAGTGTGATGGAAATTTGCAAGCATTGAAAGGTAGGGCACGTGGCTGCTCACTTCGCAAGGGACTGCGAGGGCTTATTCAACGAAGCATTTTACCGCTCTGCACAAGATGATTGAAGTCAGCGTTTTCTCAGCTTCTCCGTCAGTGACCGTACCCGCGCTTGAAGGATCATTAAACTCAAAAATGGTCAGCGTGCGTGCACTCTCGTTACAAAACCTGCTTTCCGGCTGTCGCTTCTACTCAGCAACTCAGCAGCCTATCGGACGTCACAAGCTCAACAATCTTCCTCTTTTTTCTCCACTCGATTGACCAACTCGAAGATATACAGAACTCTGCCTGATTCTACACCGCTTGAAAGGTTATCCAGCCGTTCTCGACACTGCGCCAAGCTCTGAAACCCTCTTCTCATTCACAAGCCCTACTCAAAGTAATAGCGCGCGACAAAACTGGTTCAATGCTATTGACGAGGCCGCCAGTTGATAACAGCTCCCGGAAAAAGTGTCACTCTTACGCCAAAATCAGAATGTATGTAACGGACCCTCCGAAGAAGGCAAAGTAATCATACTAGCAAAAATGGAGCCCGGCAGAGACGACGATCCCGGCTCGCGGGCCGTGACATTGAGGCCCAGGAATAGGCGGCTGAGAAGTGCACTCCGTGAACGCTAGATGTGTTCCTTGCCCGATAAGTGCGTAGGGCGCCCCGGGGGGAGTGCTTAAGTTGGACTGATCTCCAGGCTGTGTCGGCGGAGCTCCTCGGCGAAGTCCGAGCGACCGTGCACCTGGAAGCGGAGAGGAAGCCGAACCGTTATAAGAAATAAAACAACAACGAGGTATAAGAAATGAAACAACAACGAGGTAACGAAGCAGACGGGAACACCTTGCCAGCGCTTTTCAAACGAGGAATCATGGTACTCCGTGCGCTGAACAGCGCATCCGCTCGACAGACTCCTGCCGCTAATGAAAGAGCTCCTGCAACAGGTGGACACTGCCACCGGCGTTCTTTGGGGGATCTGGGCGCGACTCCCTCGCTTTTCCATCCCTATCTCTGGACAGCGATTCTGATGGAAGCTTCGAGAAGCACAGTCATCGACAAGGTCTCTCAGATTGAACCCCCCAGGCTTCAATCATGCGGAAATTGCTTTGATTGCGCTAATCTTTGTGGCCTCACCTGTTCCGACTCGTTGTTTGCAGCCGGCGATAGACCCCCGCTTGCTTTCGAACCCCCCGAAAAGCCCCCTCGAGCACCCGCTTCACTTCCCCCGGGCGCTTCTGCCCTCTCGACCGCAAAACTAGAGCGGCGACTTTCGGCCTCCTCCCGCACCATTTCCAACGCCCCCAAACCCTTCGATGCGGCGTCCACGTCCCCGCCCGGGGCGTCGCCGCGTCGCACCTCTTGATTGGACCCCGCGGGCGCGCTCGCGTCCTTTTCCAGCGCGAGCAGGTCGTTGAAGCTGCTCCCGCGCTCCGAGCGCGCGTTGGCCGCAAAGGGGAGCACGCGCGCGTGCAGGTGCTGGCTGCGCTCGTCGGCGCTGCGAAACAGGGTTAAAAAGGTTAGCGTCGGAAGGTTTCGAAATCGGGATAGGTGACCGAAGCGCGCGTTGGCCGCGAAGTGGAGCAAGCGCGCGTGCAGGAGCTGGCTCCGCGCGTCGGCGCTGCGAGGCAGGGTTTGGAGGGTTAGCGGCGGAAGGTTTTGAAGACCGGATACATGACCGGAGCGCGCGTTGAGCGGCCGCGAAGGGAGCACGCGCGCATGCAGGTCCTGGTTGAGCTCGTTGGCGCTGCGGGCCGAGTCAGGAGATTCTGCGCGTCACTGCTTAGAACTTCAGCGTGGGATGTTTTGGGAGGCAGAACTGGTAAGGATTAGCATTGGGGAGATTTGGCGAAACTATTTCTGAAGAATGGGGGCTTCACGAATCTGCGTGGGAGGTTTTGACGATGGTGAAAGTGGGTCCAAAACCTGGGGGAAGACCTCAGAAGTCGTTTAATAGCGGAAAAGAGCACGCGCGTTCTACCTCCAAGATATCGAACCTATCAAACGGAGACGCGGATCCCAAAGCTTGAAGGATTCGAGACCCTAGATAAGCGAGAGAGGACGCGCGTTCGCGAAAGGATCTGGGAGCACCATCGCTGAATATATAGGAGAATGCACCGACACCAAGCGATTTCACAAGGCTTGAGAGGCGGCCTTCGAGTATGGCCGCGTGCGGCCACCGCCTTCACTCCGCTCGAGTTGTTGAGGTGCTTCGCTGGCTTCGAAGTTAGAACCCGAGACACGTCGTTTTAGGGATTGCTCACAGAGTTATCGTGAAGCGGAAACGAAACAATGCCAGATTTGCAATGAGGAAGGTAACGAAGACTGCGAACCAAAAAGGAGTTGATTCGACGGACCTGTATTCACCGGCGTAGTACTCCTCCTCTGTGGAGGTGGGTCGCCGGTCCGCCGGGAAAAGCATGGAGCCCCACTGCGGGAAGTAGATGGGCAGCACGAACAGCGCGGCGACCATGACGACGATGCCCACAATCGAGATCCCGTCCTGCAAACAGTCAAGATGGTTAGAGCAGAACGTAGACATGGGGAAACAGAGGAGATCTTCGGATTCCAAGGATGACAGGGCGGCGCCAACGCCGATTGTGCATACTGTCAACATCCGGTCCCTCATCAGAATGGTTTTCATTCCTGCCAAGTCTCTAACCTGCGGAGATTGAAACGGCGAAAACGAACAGCGCAACACGAAATGGCCGACGTACGACTGGAATCTGAGCTCTCTAAACTTTAGGTTTTTTCCCTGCCAGAACTTTCAGATAGTCATCTAAGAGCAGCAATGGAAGATAAGGGTATTGTTTCTAAGCGGATAACCTCGGGTGTCTTCTAGCTTTTTTCATGCGCGTCTCGAGTTCGAAGAGTGTAGGTAAACGCTGTACGGTGCATTCTCAACTGTGAATTCTCATCTGAGTAGGGACCGGGTTATCCGCGAAGAAGGTGGCCTCCACTATGGCGCTGCCCACTTCTCACCGGCGCTCTGAAGTATCTTATACGCTGCTAACGAGACCAAAACCCGTTTCAAAACCTGAGCCAGAGTCCTGGAGTATCCTCACCTGAGTAGGGACCGGGTTATTGGTGAAAAAGACTGCCTGCACGATGGCGCTGCCCGCATTCCCGCCGGTGCTCTCAACTCATGTCTTACCTTATAAAACTCCGCATCGAAACGAACGGAATGAAAACGCTGGTAACGAGACTCAAAACCTGAATCAAAGCCCTGCATCTTCACCTGAGTAGGGACCGGGTTATTGGTGAAGAAGATTGCCTGCACGATCGCGCTGCCCGCATTACCGCCGGCGCCCACGCAGCCCGACACGATACCCAGGCCGCGCCGCGAGATGTACGGAACGATGCCGAAGGTCGACCCGGACGCAAACTGCGATCGGGAATGGGGTTCACTTTAACGGGTTATGAAGTTTTGGGTTTGCATTCAGGGTTCCCGGTTCTGCCACGATGCCTAGGACGCGCTGGGGATCCGAACGCCACGGAACATTCCGAAGGTCGATCTAGAAGCGATTGCGGTCGAAGGCGGGCACCCCCTGATTGGCGTGGCGAGGGTTCTCGGTTTCCGGCTTCTAATCTGGATTCTCGGGTCTCATGCAAAAATCCTTGGGCTTTGACTCTGAAGCATTGGAGATCGCCTCATCTCAAGCGGACTGGCGGCAAAGGCGACCATGTCTGAAGTCCAGGCATAGACTTGGTCATGATTCCAAAGCGCCTTTTTCTTCGCCTTTATCAGACGCCTTTTTGAATTGAAAGTGGGATGAATAGCTAGGAATCTAAGCTCTATCATTCTGCTACACACTAACCTTGCAAGCGTTCGCAAACGAACCGTCTCGGTTGAAACCGTCTATAAGCCCCTGCAAAGTCGGTTCCTACCGCGATGCATTAAAAGAGGGAGTGACTTTCGCCGACGTAAACGCGCTTCACATAATTTAGGAGAACAGTCTGCAATTCCCGTCTCCATATTAGCATTTCTGATCAATCATCGGCAGAAGGCTGCCGTGATCGATACGTGTGCGCACTGCGGAAAAGCTTTGAACAGGAGTATCTTTTCATGCTCACCTCGGAGAAGCTGGCAAAAACGACCATGACGATCACGGCGGGAGTCAGAGACGACATCCGTCCGAACAGGATCATGAAGACCCCCTGGACCATCATCAGCACGAACAACGTCCAAAGGCGTCCGCGCATGCCCCACCGCCGCGCGGCCATGTCCGAAAAGATGCTGCGGGGTAAGAGTGCCGGGTGTCATTGGAAGGTCGCAGCACGTGGCAGCGTGGCAACACGTGGCATCGAAATAAGCCCGCAGGCCCTCTCGAGGCTTTTGTGGTTCCAGTGGTTGAGCAAACAGCGGCTGATCTTTGAGGAAAGGTAATATCAAAAACGAAGATCAACGATAACGAGAAATGCTAATAGCTTACGCGGCCTCTGTGCGCGCAGACAATGATGATGAGGTCACGTAGGGGCGCGAGCATCCGGACGCCTCTCTCGATTCCGCCGTCTGGGCGATACACAAAGAAACCATCTCGGCGGATGCAAAAATACAGTGTTACTCCCAATGATAAGGATAAGGAAGAGAGTTGCGTACCCTCCCCCCGCGCGCGCGTATATGTTGATGATCCCAAAGATGGACGCGAGCATGCCGGCGCTCGTGATGTCCAGGTTGAAGCGGTCGAAGAAGTAGGGGCTCAGGATGTTGTTCATCGTCAGTTCGATGCCGAAGCTGAAGGCGTACGTCGCGACCAGGCACCTGGGGACGTCCAAAGAAACGCTGGGTCACGATGAAAGTGCGAAGGATTCCGAGAATTGTGTGATTCATTTGCTCGCGGAAATGCTGGTAGATTCGTTTTCTCGTTCAGGAAGTGATCTTTTGCGTTGCCCAACCGCGACAGGATACAAAAGCGTAACTTGGACAGTTCAGTTGCTCCAAAAAAGGGCAAGCAGGCGTTCGGGAGACATCCAAAGGTCACCTTCCGAAGCACCCGGCTTCAGGGTTGGATTTAACATAACGTTTTGGAACAGTATTCCCTTCCGTGTATTGCTACGTTTAGAGGGCAATGGCATACCTTTCCACCAACCTGCAGAATCAGACCTCGCGGACTTTGATTTCTCAGAGGAAGGTCGCAAGGAAGCTGACCTAAACGCTGCAGGTTTGCATGAATTAAAAGCACGAGAAAGCCGTATTTTCCTTGTACGTGGTCGAGCCCCATTTCACCTTCTCGGCTCAAGCGTTCCAAGCCATCCAGCCAGGGCGGCCAGAATGCTTTCCTCTCCCGCTGGATACATATCGTACAAGTCACAAAGCACTAACTGTGTGTTAGGGTTACGCCCCTTCCCTGTGACGGTTTGCTAGGGTTACATCTCTTCCCTGTGACTGCTCTACGATCAGGGTTACCCCTAACGGCAAAGCCATTGGTCTTAGGTTCTTAAGCAAACACTCTTGCTTCTGAAGCCCGCTGTCAGCTCCCCATGTCGTACGGGAATATCGACGTTCCTGTAAACGCAAATTGGGAGGACAAGGCGGATACGTCGCTGATAATACTCACCACGTTCTGTAGTTGCTTAGACCAGTGATGAGCACCCGATGGCCCTTCTCTTTCACCTGCACAGGAATAGTGCACTATAAACTTTACACCTCGTCAACTATGGGGAAACGGAACGAGCTACAAACCTACTCGTCATTAACAGAGCATAGGCCTGCAAGCTCGGGTCTAAGGAAGTTTCAAGACTTGTCAATTGGAACTGTTAGGGCATCAACCAGTGACGGATATCTACTCTCCATTCCGTTCCCTTACTGTCTGGTCCATCTTAATCTTCGAGCCCTGTTTCTCCTTTAGATTCGTCTTTCGAACCCTTCGTTGTGTGGAATATGAGGTAGTATTGACCATCAATATTACCGTGCGAGCAGAGACATCAACGTGCGGATGACAGACACCATGAACACTGCTCGAGAACTTTTGGGGCTTTTGTACCTGATTGGCATCAAAAGCGCAGAGTGCTAGAGATGTTTCATCTGCGAACACGTAAACCCAAAAACGGGTGCTTTCAATAACTCAAAAGCCCTCACCTTTTGCCCCGTTTTCCGCAGCTGCGCGTACTGCCCGTCAGGCAAATCTTGCGAGAACTCCAGGATTAGATATGCGGCGAAGACTTGCAACACGCCCGGGACGAAGAACACATAGCGCCAGGCCGCAAAGTCGGGCGCGCCAGCCATGCTGAAGAGGGCGAAGATCAGGGGCATGATAAATTGGGTTAGGCCGCCGCCGCTGTTGCCCCACCTGCAAAATACGGGTTAAGTTATCAGCTTTGAGCGATGACGATTTATATTCGAAGTGCGCCAGCCATGCTGAACAGGGTGACGATCAGGGGCATGATGAACTGTGGGATAGGCCGCCGCCGCTGTTGCCCCACCTGCGATACGGGTTAAGCAATTTTTTATGTTTAATTTGCGCCAGCCATGCTGAACAGAGCAAAGATCAGGGGCCTGAACTGGGGTGAGGCCGCCGCCGCTTTTGCCCCACCTGCGAATACGGTTTGGGTTTACTGGGTTAAGCGATTCACGACTGGAATTCGAAGTGCGCCAGCCATGCTGAACAGGGGGGCATGAACTGGGTTAGGCCGCCGCCGCTGTTGCCCCACCTGCAGACGCGGGTCCCAAGTTGAACTAAGTGACGCGACGACTCCTTTACCTTCGTGCAAGAAAGGGAGACGTTCCTCTGTCTACACTCCCCAGCCGAAATCTGTTCGTGCCATGCGAACCGTTATTGACGCACTTTGAGGGCTTCACCTCGCCGTGGCTTCGCAGAACGGCCCCCACAATCGTGCCGTTGAACATGAAGGTAAAAATGTGCAATCATCTCTCTTTCGGTTCAAGAACGGAAGACAAGCTTCTTTGTCTGCATCCTCACTTTTGCCGGACGCACGACAACCAAGTACGAGGCCTCACCCCGCTGTGGCTCCGCAGGCGACCCCCACAATCTTGCCATTGAACATGACGGACGCCCAAAACTGCGTCGCCACGAAGACGCCCAATGAGAAGCCGATGCACATCCGGCAGATGATGAAGCCTGCGAGAGGACGGAACGAAGTCCGCGGCACGCAATCGTAACTTCTTTGAGTTCTGTTCACGACCCATTTGCGTTCTGCTTGTTCTACGTTACGTCAAGCACGAAAAAGAAACGACGAAAAGCGGCGACGTACGAAGCGCTGGTAACTGGCACATCCCGCAGTACAATCTTAACCGTTCAAGCAGAAAGTTTCGTCTAGCACGCGGTGGGAACCCTAAGCATACATCTGGGGCGCTGCCCTCGACGCGGATGCATTCGGTGTGCCCATCATCAATTGCCTGCTTACTAGAAAACAATCCTAAATTCTCCGTATGGCAAGGCACGCTACAGTTGCATCATCCGTGCAGACAGTTCCAAAGGGAACAACTAGGATGGATCAAATTCGGATGTCGCACCTGTGGCGTTGTCAACGGCCGCCATGCTAAAAGTGGCTGGGGCGGTCAGCAGCATCAGGAAGGCGTGCCCAAACCGGGGACCAATGGAGTCGCACAGACTGCACAAGAAGGTATACCGATTGCGGGTTGGTTCGTGTGAATTGAAAACCCAAAACGTCGAAACCCTGAAACCTAATACCCTACTTAGAGCCCAGGATTGTACGGAAGACAGTCCAATCGCATGATGCTGACGAGGTGTACTAAGTTACTGTTGCTGGCGTTTAGCGGTCTGGATTTTCCAGACATGTTCGACGAATCCTAGCAACTAATTGAGCCCCTCATGTCTATGCTGAGGACTTGCTTTCAAATCTGCAGTGACACTTTGGAATAGCACAAACTGACTGCTGCGTTCCACTGAGCATCTGACCTGAATCTTTGCCGCAAATCTGTCAACTTTCGGAAGCATCAATTTTCATAACCCTCAAAAGCGTTACCCACGGAAACCACACTCGTTCAAACCCACCTGCCCATAAGGAGACGCGCAAAGATGGTCCCAGTAACGGAAGCCACCGCGGCGTTCCCCAGATCTTTCGAGTCCATGTCGAGATTGTCACGGATGATCGGGATCAGGGGGGTCGCCGCGAACGTCGCAAATTGCGAGCAGAAGAATGAGAACCAGGAGAGATGGAACGCGCGCATGTGGGGCTTTGCCACGCTGAGGAGCTTGATGCGGCGGGCCTGAAAGTGGGGCCAACAAATCAAAGTCAGGAAAAGACAAGACATGAGAGTTGAGATATGGGAAGTTTCAGGAAGAACGTCGTCAGACGCCGACCTGAGTTGGGGTTTCGGGTGAGTTTGGTGCGGAGCTGGTGACGTCATGGGTTAGGGGTTCTGTGTCAACATCCGGGCTTGCCACTTGAAATCATAAGCTTTCTATTTGTCACTGATCACGTCATCAATGTAAAAGACACGAACAGACGTTTCGTGCCGTCCACACGCTCTGCTCCAAGCACAAGTACCTACTCCTATGCTGCCGAGTTTGGTTGCTTTGGTTCGACAACTGACAGAGTGCAAGCTTCCCTCAAGCATTTACGCGTCTAGTTGTTTGAAGGCATCTGCAGGGCGGACCTTCGACACAATCGTTATTCTTGAGCTCGTCCGTATCAGGGTTGAGTGGCGGCTGGAAGCGTGTCTAGGATGCGGAACTAATCAAAGTCACGTTGGGATAGGATTCCAGATCGGTACGGTCAGAATCGGCAAACACCACCCAGAACCAATAATCCTCAAGTGCCGATATTCTGAAGTCAAACGATTGACTTCAATAATACCATCTCTTTGTTGGCCCCCGGCAACTTCCAAGCCTCTGCGGTTCGTTTGCTTCTGGACATAAGTCTCACCTTATGCTCGCTGTCCACTGGCAGATCAAAGCCGGAAGAAGAACTTTCATAGCTGGTCCCCCGTTTAGTCATGGCCATAGCCATCACCGGCTCCCTGCAAACCCCCTTGCACTTTTTTTCAAACGAGGAGCCAATCCATACCCGCATAGGAGCGGCTATTTGCTACCCAACATAAAATGGTGAGGGAAGGCTGATCAACGAAAACGAGCAGCGGGGGATCAAGGTTGCTAATCTTGGATCCTTGTAAGGGTTGAGAGTGAACGAACTTGTTTGCACAGAACAATAGCTTCCGCCTGAACAACTTCATCCATGACAGAAAGTAGGGTAGTCCCTACCGAGTCTAAACAGCCTCGGTCTCTCTATCTGGGCAGACTTTTGACAGCATGAAGAACAGCCAGAGTAAAAAAGATCAGCAATCGACACTTCCATCTGCAAATTCGGATCTCACCTGCCAGTAACTCCTCGCATCGAGTCTCCAGGGTCCCCAGTCGAGTCCCGCCCAATTGCAACCCCCGTCACGTCCGCCATCAGGCCGTCAGAATAGTCCTCAGAGATCTTCGAAATCAAAAGTCCAAAAGATTGCCCAGACAAGAAGTTTGAACTATTGGATGAAGGTTGAAGGTGCAGGCGCCCCCAGAACTCGTTCTACGAGGACACCAATAGGAGCTTAAGAAGGGGTTTCTGGCTGGTTCTGGCAAGCAAAATGACGTTTCTGGATCGACTATGCTGTAGCTTGAAGGAACCAACCGATGATGTGCCTCCCACTCTTTCCACTCACGTGCAGGACTGGTGTTCACCAATAACCGCTTAGCAAGAGTCTTAAAAGCTGCTTTGACATGCTGACTTAATCGACTGTAGACAGCACTGTTTCCCTGGAACTACGCCGCGCAAGTGACGTCCTTTACAGAAACTCTATCAATACGAAGAAGGGACTATTTAATTGAGGTTGATGAGCTGCCTCCTTGCCAGGCCAGAGCTGTGATCAGGTCATCCCCCTGTCCAAGCTGTTGCACTGCTTGCTGTCACCGATGTCGTGATGTCAACAACCACTTCCAGGTTTCTCTGCTTCTGGCACCGTAACGCAGTGTTGAACTGTAGGCTGAGGCAGGAGGCAGAAGAGTTTCTTGGCACAGCTGAGTTGCGCTGTTATGAGATCTGGGAGGAAACTAGACTGAAGCGCGCCCTTAGAGTTGTATACTAAACTGTTCTGGCACTGCGAGCATTCAACCAGTCATGCGCTAGCGCTCGTGTTGAACAGACTCAACAAAAAGGCTGCAAAACTAGTGACAAGACTTTCTGAGCTTTCTTATACCTTTCGTTCTCCTCATCATATGCAATGTGATCGCAGATCTTCACTACTGAAAGCTGCCAGCTCTCATATATTATGCTTCTCTTGCGAGCGGTGAAGATCTCTGCCCTGTAAAATCTGGTGCTTTTGTCGCATTGCAGGGTAGCTAGCAGAAAAGCAGCTTAGCGTGGCAGCTTCGCGAAGTTTGCAGCACTCTTGAATGCATTGTCTCGGGACTGTGTAGTGTAGTGCAGTGCAACGTAGATCTCCCTTCCAGTGGCGCTAGTGCTGATCTTCTATACTCTGTCGCCCCACGTGGATACTAAGATGAGTTCACAGCAGTGGTAGCTGCCGGGGATTGGATCAGCAGCTAGCTGGGCTATTATAAAGAGATACATCATGTGCGCAGCTTCTGTTCCCTAAAAGGTCCACTGTGGGATCCCATGTGACTCCACCTGATCCACATGGTCACCAGACCATGTGAACAGCTCGCGCCTCACAACAGTGCGGAAAGGTTCAGAAGGATGCTAGACGACCGTGCTGACATTTGGCACCTCTACAGCGTGGCACACGTTCGCTGCCCTGGCCGCGGCCTCAGCGGAAAAGTACTTAATCCAAATCATTATATGCGCGAAAGAGATCATATGTCGACGCAAATCTGTCAAACTTTTAGAAGACCCCTAAAACCCTAAAACCCTAAAAAGAAGATATATCGGACCTGGACTCGAACCGCCGAGGGCATCCCCGGGGATATCAGGGTTACGGTTACGCTTTGTTAGGTCCGTGCAACCTTTAACAGGTACGATTTGGGTGAATTTACTGACGGATATGCACATTCATTTCAAGTATTGGTAAAGTCCCCAAGTAATACCAGCCAGTGCCCGGTTAATCAAATATTGTAGGTACTATAGGTATATCGTCGTACCTATGGTATACGGTCTATGGCTTAACACCATACGCAGTCGTGCAGTGACGTAACCCGTGTCCTGCTGCACGGGTCAGAGGCTCAGAGCTAAACCCTGCATGGACGCGCGGCGAGGCGCGGCCGCCGCGCGTAGTTCAACGATCACCGTCGCTATATTCCTGTAATGATCACAGTGATCTGCAGAATAGTGGCACAAGGGGCTGTTTACAGGACCCCCACAGGAACCAAGTAAGGGTTGAAGGGTGGGTGTAATTGGGTGGGTGCGAAATTCTAGTTCTGAACTGGCGCCTGCACCATGCACCTTTCAAAAGGGCTTCCTGCTCCTACATTCTTCTGAGGAACATTTACGACAAAGGAGCCACTACTTGGCAGTGCACGCACTGCTCTTTTCACCTTTGCGTCCGACTGAGTGGGCCCGCAATTGCCGTTTGCGCGTGCAGCCACGTGACAGAATCACCGCCATCTAGCTTCCCATGGGCTTCCCATGTTGCAGTCACTTCGCAGAATCAGGATCATTCCAGAGCTTTTGCTTTAAGTACTGCTGACCAGTACTTTTGCTCAAGGCAATTGGTGCCTACAACGTACAGTAAAGTGTCTCTCACGCTTATGTTCTCTGTGGTAGCAAGCAAGACAGTGCGACACTCTGCTGAGATTCGTACGGGGTTTTGATCTGGGTATTCTGGCATTCAGATTGACGGGATTGTGAACATGTCGTTATGTCTGCAGGTTGCCGCTTTGTTCTTGTTCAAGCATTTCTTGCACCCATGAAGAAGACATCCACTGAGTATTAGGCCAAGTCAAGCGGGCGGACTCAGAAAAGGTCCAAAACCCAGCAGAGCGTTCCAACGGCAATGGGATCGGAGAGTGACGTCATCATCCCCGCAGATGAATGTGGCAAGGGCAGCTGTAAGTGACATCGCTGATGTACAAAGCCATCAGCCTTTGATTAAATATCCGTAATTTTCTGGAAAACGCAGATTGGTATATGTTTTGCTGATTAATCAACCACAGTCTGCTCAATGCTGCTTCTGTCAGGTGCTCTATGTGCTGCTCCCGTACTGCTTTTACTATGCAGCTGTTAGTTCTGTTGCCAAATGACCAAGTGCAGGCAGTGATGTCTGTGACGGGTGGTCAGAAGTGCAATTGGCTGCTGGTGCCGCAAAGTAATATATATTGCAGGTTCCATGAGAGTAGCCCAAGAGGAATTGCAGCTTCCCTTCCCTCATGATGTAAAGAGGGGCCCCCATGACTCTCTTCGATAGAGTCGACGCCTCCTTTCAGTCTCTCTCAAACAGTTTTTTTTTTTGACCACCTGTTACAGGAGGTTGGGGAAAATTCGGGTCTGCTGTGCGCGGGGGTCTGTCTAGCAGCCCCTATTGCGGTGTGAGGAAGCTGGAGAGGGCCCTGATTCTTAGCTTCGCAGTGCCTTTGTCAAGTCCGTTGCAGCTTTTGAGATACGGTCGTTATTCACCGGGTTCGAAGAATTGGGTTATCTTTCGCTTTCTGGACAGCTTTTGAGGAGTACGTGGTTCTGTGGACACCTGGACGATTTCCAATTGTCTACCTTGCAGTTTTCTGCCCAATTCACGCGTCTGAATCGTATCGCTTTCAGTTCCTGATGCTTTGAGAATACTGCGTCTTCTACATATCACCTGCCGAAAATCACGAAGGACTCCTCGTCACGAAAGCGTGGCAGCCAAACGCACTTCCAGATATGCGCACAAGCTTGCTCTCCTTTCAATCGTTAAAAAAGGTTGCTTGGATTGTGTGCCATCGTGCAAGCTTTCACGTCGGCCCACTTATTATTGGCAGATTCGAACAGCCAATCTCTGCAGTCTTTCACAACGGACAGCTTTATAATCGAGTCGCAGATCCGGAGCACCCCTCCTCTCCGAACCCCGACGCCCCTCAGATTGATGCTGATTTTGCGGGACTCGGTAAGTACGCTGCAGAGCAATCAAGTTCTCTGGGCAAGGCTGATTTGCACCCGGTTCCGCTTTATTGCTGGAATAGCACAACTATTACACAGGGAACTTTCGTCTGTTGCTTCGCAGCTGCATTACGGCTGCTCCGAACGATGAATAGTGCCTACGGTGAGGCGCGCCAATCTGTGAACTGTTGGGGTTTGCCTTTGCTCCTCTTGCGGACGTCCTACAGGATTGCGCAAGCTTTGTTGGTTAAGGGCACGTTGACTAACAACAAAAGCGCCCGGGGGACGGGTAGTATTGGTTCAGAGATTAGGGTGGGTACGGGGACGGAGCCCGTGGTATATGTCGGGTTGGGATTACGTTTGTCTGTGCTCCTTCGTGAACATGCCGCTGGTCGACACGAAAACAAAAAACTACTTCTTGCTCGGCCATGTTTCAGGAGCGGAGGTCACCCTCCAGACCAGTGACGTCATCCACCTAAGTCTGTCCGATCACATCTATGCTACGGTCCGGTCGGATGGGCACCCTGAGCTGCTCACGATTCATTTCTACGACAAGGGAACCCACCAGCTCATCGCACAGCCCGAGGGAGTGTACATCGAAGGGCCGTTTGGACGCGCGGAGAAGACTCGCTTTGGTTTCTACGCCATAGGACTAGCTGGCAGATACACGTTGGGCATGCAGGGCGGGCACTCGTATGTGCTGAGCTCGGTCCTGAAAGTTACTGCGGTATCGTGAACCCGGTCCCAAGCACAAGGAAGGGGTGGGGATTGGAACAACGAGATTTGTTTACGGCTATATCTCAAATGGCTTAGTTTTGTTTGGGCAACTCAAGTCGTACCCTCTGGCCTTTGCTTTTAAAATATCCTCTGACTTCTGCAAAACAACGTACATGTTTTCGTGAGTGACCCTGCCCATGTCGCCGGGCCGGATGCAACATATCATGTCTGTCGCAGTTGTGCAACAATCTTGATATGCTTAGCCGAGTGCTCCTTGGCATGTGAGCTGACATATATGCAGCTTAGTTTTCAAAATAAACCTCAAAAAACTTCATCATGGCTTCAGTTTAAAGCCTGCATATGTCACATTTGCTATAGGTCGAAGCGGTGTCCAAGTAGAATATGTTGGGCCAGCGACTAGCTGTCAGTGTTGCTGAGCATGCATTTTGCAGATTGGCCTGGCTTAGCGTAAATCATTGAATCATTGAGTACATCATTGAATAAGGTCAGGGCCCACAAGGGCTCGATTTACGGGATCACTGACCCTTGGGGAAGTGAAGCCGCCCCCAGTGGGTGCCTGCATGCGACAACCCAACACACCAGACCGCGGATGCTATATATCCCGCAGCGCCTCCACGTACAGCTTCGGCCGGTTGTTTTTTGAGTTTCGCATAGACAGACCAATCGGGAGGAGGCCAGGACATGGGATAGACAAGCAAGCTTTAATTATACGAACTTCAATAAACTTCTATGCAGCTGCGCAGCTGGACAGTACGCGCTGGGAGCAGGTGGGCATAGGCAGGAACGGATCGCTACGAAAGGTCTTCAATGAGGCAAGACAATAGTGCTCCGTAAGCGAAACGGGAAACTCCCAAGATCGACGGGGAATTGTCAGTAGTAACTCTCATGCGCGAGGCGGCTAGAAGTCAGCTCATAGAAACAATACGTACATTTTAAGGGGGCATCCAACACAAAACCATATGACTACCGACGAGCATCTTGAACACGCTATGTCAGCTGGCGTATCTTTGCATCTGTCAATCCACATTTTCAATCATATAGACAATAGTTACAAATTGCTCGTACTCCTGACATTGACTGTGGTGCCGGCTTCGAAAAGTCAAGTGCACAAGGATTTGACTTGAGCGGATGCCGGCCGGCGCACTACAGTAATCATGAATGTGCAAAAGCCCAGTAAATAGTCAGCCCTTTGATTCACCAGACCTCAACCAAAGGCACCCACCCGTACCTCCTTATTATCCACACTGCAGTAGTTGCTGTTTGCTGGGCTTAATGCTCTCTGAACCACTTGGAATCACTACAGTACATTGCTGCCCGGTCGAAGTTCTTTAGGAAGTGGGTACACAGGCGCGACTCCGGCCCCTCCTTCAGTCGGCAGCATAAGCGGATACTTTTCCCGCAGCGTTGGGTCTGCTTCGTGTCGTCGCGTGGGCGTTCGCATCTTGTAGTTTGGATCCGCTCTCTCGTACCTGCAACAGAACAGATCGAGGGCGGCTTGAGAACTTTCTCAGGATAAGCAGTCTGTGTTTACGAGCATTTGCCAAGCACAGTGTTCCACATCTTCGTAGCGGCGCCACTTTGCTGTAAACTGTTGCCCGACCAATCAACATTTAGGACGACACTTGGCGGCACCGAATTCCCAAGATACAGAACGTTGTACGCAGTCTGATTGCAAACTCGCGCAACAGGAATTGAATGCGCGATCCACGAATCCCGGATTTGTCTGTCAAGAGGAAGCCAAAATCAACAAGCTTCGCGAACACTTTGCGTCTGTCATGCAGCACCGGCCCGCTCACCTGACTCCGCCAAAGTTTTCAACTGAGATTACGCCCCCGACCTTGGCCTGTTTGCTCCCGTGGTCTAGATTCCCCGTCACTGCGAACGTAACGCTCGGCTGCCACCACGACTTGAACGCGACGACGGCCGCGGAGCTGAGAGCGCCCACCTTGGCCTGCGAAGAAAATGGATCGAAGAATTCGCGACCATGAACCGGTTCACGGAAGTTTGTTTTTGGAAATAGAATCTTTGATGTCAACAAACTTGCGTCCGGGCTTGGAGCTGAGAGTACCCACTTGCGGATAGATGGATTTGCGACCTTGGACCCGATTTTCGGAAGACTTCTCTTGGAAAAAGAGACACTCGTTTCAACAGATCTGCGTACGGAGGAGAAGCACTCAACTCGGCGCGAAGAACATTCAAGACTTTAGAGGCGTCTTTACCGTCCTAGTTGAAAGACGGCCTTGCAAATCCAGGTTTTCCACTATCTATGCTCGTTAAGTTTCTGCTTCTTCTTCTGCGGACGTCCTCCTAACCTCCCGCGTCTTGCTTCTGTTCAGAACGAAAGGAGTGGCACATCAGGAGAACAAGCAAACAGTGTCCCAAGATTTTCGCACCTTGAGCAGCACGTTCTTATTGACCTGCCAAGAGGCGCCGAGCTGCAGATTGGACACGCTATCCGTACCGGGGTCGTCCAGCCTGCGAACAGGGGAGCGTGAAGAGTAAGTCAATTCATGCCGACCGACAAAAGTGCTCGGTGGCTCTGAAACAACCGGAAAAACCGTACGTGACCAAAACCTTCCAGTCTAGTAGGAAAAAGGGCGAGATTTTCCGGGAGGAGAATCGGAAGCTCTTTGAAGAGAGTTCAGTCGGAGAAGAGGTGTTGGTAGAGCCGTCACGCGAACGATGTAAACACAGTCCAAGAAGCACGTCGGGCCATTGATTGTACGTGTATCGCGGTATCTTTTTGACCTTTTCATTAGACTTGAAAAACGTCAAGCGAGCTCACATGTGCTCAATCTCCAGGCCAACGTCGACGTAGTTGGTGATCCCCTCCACGTCGGAGTCCTCCAAAGGGTTCTTCACCTGCGGCGATCGAAAGAGACATGTTGACTTAAGCATGCACGAATTCTAGGTCTTCACCAGTCTATAATTTCGTGGAGCATTTGTCAGACAAGTCGCGTGTCCCGTGGCATTTCATGGTGCTACATCAAGGTACAAAGTCGACATCAGTTTGCAAGGACAATGTTCAATCACTGTTAACGAGGAATTGCCAGGAAAATTTCACTTCAGTCAAAGAGTTTGCGCTACCAAAGCCCCGCGCTTAGCATACTCTGTTCAATCTAATATTCGCAAACACCTGAGTGCAAGCATCAAGGAGCTTTCGACCATAAGAAGTCACATGCAGATGGAATTTGCATTTGAACGACTCACTTTCCGCTGAACGACGAGGTGGTGGTAGTAGGAGGCAATGAACTGCATGAACGCGAGTTGATGTCAGGTGTTGCTGCGAGATTCTCAAAGAAGACCAGAGAACCTGGCTGTCGTTGACATGACCGGTCACCAGTGCATCGGACAACGGCAGATTGTTTCACTGTCCGCTGTGTCACCATGCTAGAGAGCCTTCTGAGAGCAGAGTGTATCCTTCTGATTGGGGTTGAGAATCACCCGAGAATCCGATCTCTCCGACAAAAGCCGTGACACCGGTACGTCGACACGGCGAGCATTAGTGCAACCGAATGATTGTCAGTTAACTGTTCTATTTTCGAACGGCAAAGACGTGCGACGCAGCAGACGGAGACGAAAACCTTGTTGACCTTTAAAGAGAACCAGTCCCACCCCGCACGAACCGATCATCTGAACGCGTGACCCTTCAAAGATTGTCAAGACCGGGGAAAATCGCTCCCCTTACCTGCCAAAGAGAGCCATCTACAGCCCCGCCAAAGGAAGCCGTTTACAGCCCCGCAAGAAGTGAACATGCAGTAGAAAACAACCCTTCAATCCGGCAAGAGGTTGAAAGCACCAACGTTGATTTGTTCCTTACTTTGGATCCTTGCACGAGCTCCAGCACAAAGTCGAACGATGGCTGGAGCGGGCCTCGTCCCGGAGTACCGTACCCAAGGGCCAGGTTGAAATCCTTAAGCTCAGGGGGAACGCCTTTCGCCGCAACAGGGCCTCCCCCCGGACCCGGTTGAACGTACTGGATGCCCGCGGTCAGACTACCGGAGCGGCCGACCAGCCAGGCCTTGGAGAAGAGGGAATCGACGGTCACGGGGCCTGCAGAAGGACACGTGGCATGCATCGGACGGGTGGATAGAAGAGCGAGTCGCCGTGTGACGATGCTGGATCAAAGAAACGCCGCGACAGTGCAGGTTGCGGCGTGCAACGGCGTGTAAGGACGACTTCAATTGCTTGTTTTGTTGAGCGGTTGCGAGGGTCGGATGAAGACTAGAATTGTGACGAGCGGACTTTGTGGATAGGATAAACGACCGTTGGACGAGAACCGTGCACATGAAACCAGACCGGAAGATTGATACACAGGGGTGATAAGTCCTGAATACAGAGCCTGGAAAGCTGCCTCTGCTTGCAAGCGGAACCTTAGATGCTCGCAGGCAACACATGGTGTCCGGTCGTTTGAAGCTTGTCGGATAATCGGGCATTCCAAGGAGCTCAAAAACTGTAATAAACGGCAGGAATGATTTGGGGGTTAGGGTCGGTATGGGTGCGGAGTACGTAGATTGTTGGGTTAGGGTTTTAGTACTGGTTGGAGCTTATTGATCCTGGCTCTCACTTTTCCTCAAAAAGTCGGTCACATTCCAAGGAGTGGCGGAGGGTGATCACGAGCTCGTTCATCTGTTGCTTCGACCGAGTCCGAAGCGGAGAGGAACAGAAACTCACCGTTAGGGGGAGGACTGGCGACAAGCCCTGCCGCGAGATACTCTGTGCTGTAGCGGAGACCAAATTCTGAGCTGCAGGTTTGAGCGAACGCCGTCAGTTGGTGACGGACACAAACATCGACGCTGACTCGTTCGGTCCAGAGACCAATTGTTTGAAAGGACTGCCCTTTGCTGACGAATTCAAGCGAGCCTGGTTTTCCTTTTGACTTCGTTCCGATTATCGGACGATCCCGGAACCGAGTGGGAGCCCAAAAACAGCGTCTGTCGTCACTTCGTCAAGGAAGTTCACAGCCCAGCAAAACGTTCAAAGCGAGCGTTCTTCTCAGAAGCCTAGCGATAGTTCTGCAATTCAGATGAGTCGTCCTTGAAGTACAGCACACCGTACATCGTAATCTGAGTGCCAACTTGTGTTCGGCTGTCGAGTGAGTGGGCTGTTATAGTAGTCGCTCGATTAGTATTAGTCTCTATCTGGATTTTGAAATAATGTTTTCGAGCAGCCTGTTGCTCAGGAAGTTCGCTTCCGTAAGGCGACATCTCACTTTGAAGCTAACTTGATCAGGGAACATCACAGCTTTAAAGGAAAACAGAAGTTGACAAAAGTCGAAAGAAGGAGGAGCACCTACCGAGTGTCTGACAAGAGCGGCAGGAGGCCAAACACGCCAAAGCCGCTCTCTGGGTGGTAGAAACTTCCGCGCAGTCGGACGTATTCCTTAGCCGCGGTGGACACTCGAAGGTCGAGGAAGGTGTTCGGATCGTCTTCATTCCTGGAGAGGAGAATGCAGGGGCGTTCTTTGAATAGCCCTGCTCTGTTTGTGACCGTTTTGACTCTTTGTACTGGACATATGCGGCTTCAATTTCAAACCTGGTTGTGAGCATCCTCAACCCAGTCCACCATTGGTTCAGAGTCTGTAGAAGCGGAACTCCTGCAACACTGGCACCAACATTGCATGGAGTCGTTGTGGAAACAGATCTTGGAATCTGTTTGATATGTCCGAGCATTTTGTCCAGAGTTCAAGAAGTTCTTTTAAAAACACACTTTTCAAATCATCTGAGTCGGCATCAGACTTCGAAGCTCCGCACATAAACATTTCAGCAAAATCAGGTGATCTTGTGACGGCCTCTTCAACCTTTCGACCAACTCCGGCCAGGTTTCAAACTTGCCTGAATTGGTTCTCTACCGATTAGTTTTGCTGACTTCAAAACCAGTTGCAGAAACGGTTTCACATTCAGTCTACATAGTATCACGTCTCCGGAGAGATAGTAGATGCTTACTTTTGCCACCGAAAGGCCGCACTGCCGTGCACTCGTTCCCCGCGAATACCCTGCGGCACCTCAACCTACAGGAAGCATTCAATGTTTGAAAGATGATACATTGTTATGTTGGGCGCCAGTGACTTTTGGGGGGTTATACAGACTCCTGTTCTGAAGCATCTGACACGGGATTGCCGATACAGAATTCTGACGGCAGGTACGTATGACACAAATTGTCTACAAGTAAAATCGTAAATGAAAATGTCGTACTTGTGCTGTCTTCAAGAACAATCTAGAAAGATAAAACTGACGTGGACAACGTATCCAGACGTTGATCTTGAATTTGAATTGGTCAAAGAGACCCAAAGAACAGCCCGGCCCTTATTCCCACAAACTTTTTTTGTCCTTACTACTATGTCAAATATACCTCTACCAATATGAGCAGTCCTACTACGCTATGGTCTGAGCTTGGAAAGCTTCAATCTACGCGGTAGTCTGCACGTCAATTTACTGTCAGGACGGGCCGGATTCTCACTTGGGCACAAATATCAACGTTTCTGTCTTCTGGGGGCTGAAGCAACGCGCGGGCCACCAAGCGGCCCGCCTCGGCATAATAGTCGTCGAACAGGCGAGCGCGGGGCAGCTTGCTGAATAGGAGGTCGTAGGACGACTCTGCCATTCTGCAATAAGGAGCTGGTGAATTGTCAGGGCAGGATGGTGCTTACAGAAGGGAGAAACGAAAGACACTAATCTGCATAGAAAGTTGGCATCCTTCTTGTTCCGTGGCTGGACGCATCTAAGCACACGATGCCAGTCCAGAATGTCGGCAAATAGAATGATGAAGGTTCATAATCCCAACTTTCATTGCCGTCAACCTTAGAAGGACTGACTATCTATGACGGCCCTTCAGTCAAGATATCAATATCGTGTTGCGCGTTTCACGCTTCCGACTTTTATGCATGCACACAAAGACACTGCAAGAAGTTCACAACAGACTCACCGGTTTCTGCCTGCCAGGGTCCGTTCAAACAGGGGAGGAACTAGCACCACCGGGGGCGGTGGCGCGGCAGGTTCCCCATAGATTGTGTTCTGTATCATACTCTGTAGTGCATTCCCCATCTTCGCTTCCAGAAAGCCTGCCTGTGTGTCGATGACCAATCCTTCTTTCTGGAGTAGGCGCCTATGTGACTGGATGTTCCACGTTTCCTCGTACTGGTGCCACCACCTTTTGATGGACTTGACTTCGAAGAAGAACGGACCGTCTCAATGCTGCAATAAAGCTGTGAATCTGTCAGAATGGTGCTGAGTAGCGTCGCCCTCAAAAAGAGCCCCTCGAAATGTCAGAAACTGTATTGGGGCGCCTTGAACTGTAGCTTTGAGTTCTTAGGTATACCTGTAGGTGTGCCACCATGTTCAGTGCTCAAGGAGCCGCTGCAAAGGCCCAGAGTTTCAAGTCCAACAAGATTCTAAACCCTGCAGCGTAAATTCTACGCGGCATGCCAGCAGACGTTAATCGGTTGAACGCACCGGGCAGCCTGACCATTCACGAAGCTCTTAGTTGAGTAGTGTAGCTGGCGACACAGTGCGGCCCGGGCCATGTTCTTTGCCCCGATCATGTGATGCAGTCCCTAGTAACACCAAAGAAAACCGGGGTAGACGATGGACAAGTCTGGCTGTGGTCAACCCAGACTCACGGCCGTATCGAGAAAACCTCTCGTAAAGCCATCGGAAGCATATTGAACAAATTGCTCGATACGGCCGGGCGGGTATCGATCAAATTGCTCGTTTTCTGGTAGCGCCTATTAGGAAAAAGTCTCGATTTTTGTGAAGCCCCGGGCACACACTAAAACAAAAAGTACTTGCCCGGCTGTCACTCGCAGTGGTGTAACCCTAAGGCGGGAATGGCCCGGTTGCCCCAGGTAGTTGCCCGGTTGTTCGCCGGTTGCCCGCGAGACCCTAATGTCACAGGGAGGGCCCGGTTGCTTCTCGGGTGCCACGGTCCCTAAACTACTAGTCTAGAGGGGAAGTGTCCAGTGTCCCCGGGGAGTTGCAGCCACCCGCCGCCCCGACCAACCACCCATAGGGGGTACCGTCCTTTATGTACCGCGATCCTGGCGGTCGTGTGGACCGATGTTGTGGGTCGCAGCGGTCACCTGGATCGACGGCGGAGATCGTCCGGACCGACCCCTGAAAGTACCGGAGATCTAGGCGCCTCGGTCCCAAAATCGAGCAAATTGCTCGATAGGGCATTCTCCGTATCGAGCAAATCCTCCAATACGGCCCTCGCGAATACGATAAATTTGTCCAATACGGATCTACGGACATCGAACGATTTGCTCGTAAAACCATAATGGCTTTACGAGGGGTTTTCTCGATACGGACCGTGAGTCTGGGTTGCTGTGGTGGTCATCCAAAGCAGCAGAGGGCCGGGCGAGTCGAAGCAGAGGGCGAGCTTCAAATTGTGCAAGAGGGCGCTCTTTTCAGTTGGGAAGCAGGTGGAAAGCTTCTGAAGGGTTGGTGGGGAACCCTGGATGGACTAGAAGAGGTTCTGCTCAAGCCTACAAGCTTGAAGGTGGAGCAGGCAAGGGATCTGAATGTGAATTGACGTCCTGTCTCAAAAGGCGCAATACATGATGGCGGGGGCATCACAATCAAAGCGCCTTCTCGTTGGTGAGCAGAACCCTATCTGAATGTGTTTTTAAGAGGTACTCGGAAATCGTCTAAAAGCAGAAACAATGCACGAGGTTGTAACAAACATTGACAAAATCCGTCACTTGCCTCGATGACATGGTAAAGCCGTGGTCAGATTTGGGGTTTTCAAACATATGCTGACCTCATTTCAGGAATGATGATTTAGGGGTCCCTGATCTGATCGCCACTTCAGTTGGTCACCATTGGAAGCATCTTGATGGGCTAGTGGTACAATCTGTTGAAACCCTTCGTTCTGCCTCGTTCACAAACACCAGCGCTTTCTGACCAGCCTCTCCGGTGGGATTGCGTTTACTTGTAGAACGCGGGGCGGTTTGAAAACTCTGAAAGGGTATTGCTCAAGCAGGATCCAACCAAAATTGCCTCGATCTATTGCACAATGCATTCAAATACTGTATTGATATCTTCCTTGTGAGCACTTCCCCATGCTGAGACCACCCAAGGACATTGTCATAGACGTCATTGAACATCAACGGTGGGAGTGATTATTGCATTGCTTGCGTGATCCGCTTGAGTCTCTCGATCAAAGCCGATGCATAATTGTGGTACTGCAGCATATCGGGGCACCCGGCTGAATTTTTCATTCGCCCGCCCCATTTGTTTCATTCTCTAGCATTGAGTGCGGTCCAGTCTAATTGTCATTCTTGTAACAAAGCTCTGAAATAGGGCCTCGAAGTAAGTCCTGGTTGCGTTCACATGGACCGTGGTTGACTCGTTTTCGTGGCTCATCGACACATCACATTCTGGAGACGATCAGTTTGGATGCTGAGCCTGATTTCGTACCTCCTTGTCTCTCTTCCACCAGCATCTTACATCTTCAGAACATACCACCACCGCCACACGTTGCCAAATCACCATTCGCTGATTCCTTTGCTTTCAGTATTCTGCTCTCTGATCCTTGAGCACATTCCTTGTGCAGCCTGCCTTCTACTCTCCCTCGGGCTAGCATCCGCCGCTGGCCCGACCGTGGAACCAATTGGTGCCTCGGACCGGTCGGCAGCAGTGTCGCTCTTCAAGGTGCAAGACGATGGATCATACGGCGGGTGAGCCACCCTTGCGTCCTTGCAATCAGACCCTCTCTGTGGATGTTTTGTTGGATCAGCAAATGGGCGCCTAACAGTAGGTTTAGCCGCCTTTTACAGCGATCCAATGCATTGGGAGTTGCACTTATATAGTGGGGGTTTTCCAGGAGACCACTTCTTAAGCTTTCTCTGAAATGTGCCCTGACAAGCAAAGGAGTCTCGAAAAGTGCAGCGTTGGAGCTCAGCGCAGAGGAGCGAACGCTTTACCCAAGCCCAATTCAGCCTCTTTAAGCACTTCTGAACTGCGAGATCCCTTTCGTTCCACTCTGTGTACAACCAAGCATGCCAGAAAAGCACCAGTCTATATACTGGATTGTCGGCTTGCTAACCAAGGAAGAAGCAAATGGTTTTCCTGACGCAATCCATCAACCTCCACCACTTCTAAGACAGTTGCGTTTGCTGCAGCCTTAAAGAGACGTACGAGGCGGCCAAGGTGTTTGCGGCCCTTGACAGCTTCCCAGCAGACCCCTCCAAAACCTTTGCCTATCTGAAGGGCGTTAAGCCAGGGGACGTGGAGGCCGCGTTCTATGCGATCGGCGCCGCGGCAGCCTTGAAGCATCCCGAGGCGCAGATGAGCGGGCAGATCCTGGTGAGCCTGTGAATTGGTTTTACAGTCACACGTGTATGGAACCGGGCACATTCGCTTTCGATTCTGAGTGGACTAATTGACAGATCCGCGGTATCAGCTCATTCAGCTTAACGGCACACCCTGATTTGGAACACTGCAGAGAGTAACTGCAGACGGCCAAGCACACGTTGCTGATGTTTCTGAGGATTGCCTCCTAGGATAATGAGCCTCGATTCGCTTCTGGAAGACACTCCACTGCTTTTTCTCCAAAAGGGCAAGGATTATGCGGGAAAAAGCTGCAAAGAGAGGCCTATCACCAAACTCTCTGGTGCTTTCAGGGGGAAATGAATCACTCACGAAAGGGGTGTCTCATGTCTTTATCTTTCTGTCCAGGTGGCCAGCGAGGGGCTGTCGAAGGGAACGACGTTGGATGAGCTGTACCATGGGGCAGTGGCCCTCGCAACAGCAAAGGTGAGGGTTAACCCTTTGTGGGTTTAGAAGTGACCGCTTCTTTGGGCCTAGCCTTATTTTCTTCAGAGTGCTGACGACGTTCTGGCTAGCGAAGTGGGACTAAAGCCGCGCAGTAGTGGCCCATAGACGAAAGTCTGTGGCCAATGATATTGCCCGTGCCAACACAGGTTGCGTCTTTGGAAGTGGGACTGAAATACTCTGCACCTCTTGTTGAAAAGCCCTGCTGGCAGCATTCTAAAGGCAAAGCTTATAAGGACCTGGCAAACGATTTCGAATGTGTCGGCTCTCTTTTGTTTGTCCACGGTCAAAGCGTTGAAACAGGAAAGAATAGGCACTGTACCCGCCTTACATTCACACAAACTGTTGTATAGACTCACTGGCTTCAAAATACAAGCGTATATTGGATGTCGGTTTCCGCATCCCGGTCGCCCGCCCTTTTTACCCTGTTGAAACTCCCGTCTTACACATGGATTCATTCTCTGGCTCTGGACAACTCTGTGCAGAAGGCGGGATGGCTCAAGAAGAACTCGGTGGACAAGAAGACCCTCCAGGCAGCGTTGAAGAAACTACAGGTAGAGTACAAAACGCTTCCCTACATCAGAGAAGAACGAATGAAGAAAGTAAAGACTCACTGCTTGCCTTCCGTTTGCATTCGTTGATTGGAAGTGCGGCAATCGTCTTACAAACTCATCAGGGCAGCTGTTGGAGCACATTCATTGCCCGCAAGTTTCCAAACCTGGGAGCAGAGTCCTTTTTGAATTGGATTCCGGTCGGGGGCTAATCCTTTTCATTCTCAAAAAGTCTGACAGTATTGTGATCGATTCAACTTCCAATGTGCAGGCGTTTGTGACCGAGGATGGCAGCTGGAGGTCGGTCGACGACGACTCGGATGGGACAGCTTTAGCTTCCGGTGAGTCCAAGGCACCAACAACTATGTTTCATCTTGCTCTTGGAGGCTACTGTATTTTCCAGACTCCTTTTGGTGTTTCATATGGACCTCCTCGTCACGCTTTGGCCTTCGCTATGGGGAGAAATATTGAGGGCCCTTTCAACTTGGCGAAGGCTCCCAACTCCGACTCAATTCTTCTGCTTTCCGTTGCTCTTCGTCCTTCATCGCTGCTTGTTGATATTAGATATCTGGCAATGTCCGACGCTAGCGGCTGAATACACAACTCCGTATCGGGATACTCGGACAAACTTGCTCGAGATTGTCGGTCCCAGGACCCTCAGATGTCCCCTTCTGTGCGATATCGTCTCTGCCTGCCCAGAAATGTCGTTTGAAGTCACATCGTGATTGTGACTTATCTTTAGTGACGCGCGGAAAGTGTTCGGGGCTGACCACTAACTGTTCGCCACGTGGCACAGGCAAGGGTTTGGAGGCGGTAGCTGCGCTTATCGAGCTGGGTCTGAGCACGTCCGAGGCTGGGGTCCAGGAGATCAAGGGCTCGGTGGAAAAGCTCGTCGGATCTGCCGAGGCGTCCGGTAAGTTGGTCCGAAACCCAAAAGCTCGAACACCAAAAGCCCAAAAACCCGAAAACCCGAAAACCCGAAAACGGCCACACCCAATGATCCAAAAACCCCGAGGTTGAAAGTCTCGCTAAAGCTTCGCTTCTTGTTGCCCATTCCCGTGTAGGAGGGCCGACCGAGAACTCAGCAAAAACTTGCCCTGGAGCTTCTTTCGTGCTGTGGGAAAGTTCGACAACTGTTCTGGAGGTTCTTATTTTGAGCAAACGCGAATCGTGTTCGAAGAGCGAGTGGTTCAGAAGCCGCATCGATTTTCCGGCCGATGTTGGACGCTTTAAACTTTTCTGTTTGCACAGCTACAGAGTTGCTTGAGCAAGCATCCTTATTTAGCAGAGCTTTCATGTCGCAAGTGTGGTTCAATGTCATGCATTGCCGGACAAGGTCGCAGTATCACATTCGGACTGGATTGGTCAATTGCAAAATTTTGGACCAGTTGCAGGGTTTCTTCCTTCTGAAGTCGTCGACTCAATTGGCCATACTCATATGGTCCTGTCTATCAGAAGGTATCGCACTTTTTAGCACTGACGACGATCAAAGGCACCCTTGAAGCCAGCGTCAAAACGCGCATATCAATGGATCCTGGTGTCTAACAAAGGGTGGAAAACTGTGTAATTTTGAATCTTATCGCACCCGACGGGCAGCAAATTCTTCTTTAACCCCTTCTCTACGCTTCGTCCAGACGACAGCTTCGTCTTCTTCGACGCCAGCAGCGGTAGCCCCCTCTTGTCGACCGCCGCTGTGGCAAAAGGGGCGCTCTCCCTGTCAGCAGCGTTGGGCGAGTCTCTGCCGGTAAGGATCGCACACGAGGATTGTCGCTTTCCCCGTTTACACGTAATTACAACTCAGTGCCCGTCCAAAACATCTTGCCCCCAAGAGGAAGTAGGAATCTACAGGTCTTTCGCGGACCGTTTCGATTTGGCGGCGCATGTTTGAGACATCGGATTGTGCTCGTCAAGATAGAGCAGTTGTTTGCGGACACTTAATGGGACGCTTGGCCCCACCCCGCCTGTCTGTTACTTGCCTTTGCCGTCTATGCCTGGCGTTTCCATTCCCTCATTCAGTAAACGCGGTTGATGTCCTACCCTCAAACAAGACCAGGGGAGAACCTACGGTGAAGATTGAACCGAGCCGCCGCCTAGACACGCCTTGTAAAGGGTCTTGCAATCGGAGGCCAGCTTTGAACTTGCCTTTTGGTCCAAGGACTTGCAGGCAGATTCGTTGTGTAGGGAATGCTTGACTACATATGCTCTAATTCTTCTAATCAACAAAGCACTTATCTAGTGTTCGCCTCCACATTGGGTTTTCAGCTTATAAATTTCACATAGAACGTTATTCAATCAAGATAATAATAAGCTCCGGCTAACACTAGAATCCTACCCTGAGAATACGCCTGCTCCGCACCCCTACCCACCCTAACCCCCAAACCAACCTCACCCGACTCAGTGCGCTTACCTTATCGTTACCTTGAATTGTTATCTTCTCTTTTGAGTTCGATCTCCAGCCTAAGCAGTGATGGATTCTCTTCCTACTCCCCCCAGATCGTCGAGAAGCTCCCCGGCGTCGCGCAGTATCTGCTGGCCAGCAAATCCACCAGCTCGCCGGTGCTCCTGTCGGAATTGGTGGACGCCCTTTCGATCATCTCAACCAACAGGTACGCTTTGAAGTCAAATCAGACTCGAGGCAGAAGCTTCTTCTCCTCTTTTGCCTTCTGCTCCGTTCTGGATAGGATTCATATGATTGCCCAGCGTCCGACAATGTGCGACTGGCCTCATTCCCCTGCCGTTCGTAGTTGCTCTATTCCTTGCTTTGCTTCATTCTTGACCTGCAGTCCTTGTCCCTTTTCCGTTTTCCTTTTTCCAATTCCAGTCCCCTTACTCGAAGTCGCTCACTCCCGTCAAATTCCGTTCTTTTAAGGTCCAATTCGCTTCTTAGCATAAGTTGCTCAACTGCACAAACCTACTCATCGACTATTCTCATCACTTAATTTTCTTCGCCTGTGATTTCCTCCACAGTTTCTCGGTCCCGCTGGTCGTGTCCCTGGCCAAGACGTCTCTGTCGCTGAAGAGCAACGACAAACTCGAGGTGAGAAGGATAGTTCCGCTCCACACTTTTCTTGTCCCTTGACACCTTTTCCGGGCTCTGCCGTCTTCCCGTTTACTAGTGCTCCTCTCGGTCCAACGCCGCTCTTCCCAGTCTCTAGCCGCTTTGCTCTTCCCAATCTGTAGCCACCCCTTACGAGCTCTGCCACTCTTTTCGGTCTCTAGTCGCTCTTCCTGATCGCTAGCCGCTCTTTCCGGGCCCTGCCAGTGTCTTACCGCTCTGTTGGAATTTAAGCATCCTTTTCGTTTTCTAGCCGCTCTTCTCGGTATCTATCCACTCACTCCAAAATTTCGGTTTGTCAAGCTCAGGTCCTTCTGCTTAGGAAGGACCGACGGATCTAGGCCACCTTTCTGCTTTACATGAATATTGCTTTAGCCTGTCCTTTAAGAATGGTTCAAACTCCTTCCCCCTCTTTCTTGTCTCCTTTTGCAAAGCGCTGGCACCCACCTCTGATTGTCTCCGTTCAACACGACTGGCTCTCGGGGTTCTGGGTTCCCCATAGCTGCAAAGTTTAAGTCTGAACTCTCGGCTATCCCTTTGACCCTGGGAATTTTGCGTCTGAGAACGATGTGGACAAGTCTCGACGGCGCTGAAATCCCCATCCGCAGGTGTCTGTGAGCACGCCGCTCGGCGCCCCCGTTGCGGCGCCCGTCACGCTCAAGCGCGCCAAGCGAGCGGGGGCAGAGAACGCGCTCTTTACAAACGAGGTGAGCAAAACAAGCCTAGCATGATATCTTCTCCTTGGACTCTCGCTTCCACTTCCCCAGCAAAACCCGCTGAGGCAATGTATTAATCTTCCCAGTTACTCGCAAGCGCGCCAATAGGTCGGAGCGCCAATCGAACGCAGTGACCAACCAATCCTAATGCTCTGATCTCCTCTCCTGTATGTGTTTTCTCTGATCTGATTGTCCGCACTCAATATAGTCTGGGTTTTCACCTTCATCTATCAATTTGCTGGAGATCCTCTTGGACGTGTTGGACAAGCGCCTGCCCGTACCTTGCCGCTCATGCATCTCCTAACAGGCCTCAGCTTCCCTTCCGACGGATGCGCTGCGATACAAACATAATAGGGGGACGCTAAAACGACCCGATCCTGGTGGAAAAGGTCAACGTAACGTGTAACATCGTCTTTCCACCCGGTCTATAGCATATCCAACATACGACAACGCTACGCGTATCGTCTTATGCCTTCCGGTCGTTTCGATGCGAGACCTCCAATATCCCAACTACTCAAGCAAGTACCTGATTCTAATTCCTAAGTCTCCTCGGATGAGACCTAAGCGCGGGAACCAATCCCTGAGCAATTATTCTGAACGGTGTGGCTAAGTCCGACTTTGGGTCCGCAAGTCCAACGGCCTTTGGTCACCTTTGGTTACCCAGCCGTCAAAAATAAGCCCTGAAGAGACAAAGCTCGATCCGCCATCCTCGAATGTTGTTTCACTCTGCGGATTCCTTCACGTGGTTTGCGGGGTGTTTCATACAAAGCCGTGAAAATAACCCGGGTTTCCTGGATTTACCGTGGTTTTGCGGGTCACTGCACTTCAAACCTGCAGGTTGGTAGCTGTTCGGGTCCTACTCACGATGGTCAGGGGCACTCCTCGTAAAAGCGGAAACGTATGGATGAGGGGTTCATCTTTTCTTTGGAAGCTCACAGGTCTGCTTACGTGTTTCTGCAGAACCTTGAGGGCGGGGCGTTTGACTTCTTAGCCTCCAAGCCGGCGGTTGGGAAGTACACGCTAGTCCTTGAGGTGAGAAAGGGACGGTCTCCCTTCTTTTCTGTGGGCTTTCGTAAAGCTTGAACGCTGTCTCCGCGGCGTCGATCAACAGATAGCTTCGTTTTGTGAGGCCAGGCGTCAGATGTTCACCCTTGTGGAAAACTACGGTGTAGGGACTCACAATCTTAATATTCGATCTGCCACAGCTCTGAAATTGAAAGGATGCTTTTCAGGCGTCCGAGGACGAAATCTGGTTGCTTTCAGCACAAGGGACCAGATATTTCCGAAGACCTTTCCCGCTCGCTCTCACCAGCTAGATGCTTCGAGACTGACTTAGGCATCGTCAGCTCCTTTTCTGCCAGAAGCCGAATCTAAAAGTCAAAGTTACTTTTGGGAAGCCCGTTGCTCTCCCAAAAAATGGATGCGGACGTCCATACTTCAGCGACGTGCCTGAGGACTGCCAACCCTACGAAGCTCTTGTTTACACATCGCAGTTGCTGTGCTTTGCGCAACGAAAGGCACTGCTGGTTTTGCATAGCCCGCAGTCACTCCTCGTTCTCTTTGCACAACTGGTGGTGCTCCTAGCATACGCAAAATCACTGCTAGTTTCCTTTGCCTAACGTGTAAAAACGCACTGATGATTGTTTTCGCAGGTCGAGGCGCCGGAGAGGCACGCCGTCGTCAGCCCCGTCAAGAAGGAGCTGCGGGTTCTCGGGAGTGCTACGGTGTCTGACGTCATGCTGACCGTGGAGGACGATGGCGGCGCCAAGAAGGAACACAAGTGAGGATCGGTCAAGAGGAAGGTGCTGAAGCTTAACGCCTTGGAACAAAAGATAAATCGAGTGAACAGATGCCAGACTGACGAAAGAGCATTGGTCCGTCGGGTGAACTGATTACCTTCCTGTGCTATCGGAAAGTTTATGATTCAGTGCCCATGTTTGCGATTCATATCGGTGGTAAAATTGCAACAACCATTTCCGCTAGGGTGCACGCCTTCTCAGGTGCCTATCTGAGCGCAAAGGTTGGCGTTGAATAGTGATTGAGCATCTACTCTTCACAGTCCCCTGCTGGGATCAACCATAGCTTTCTAAACAGTTTGCAGTTGGCTGTAGAGCCACAAAATTGCAAGCCGTTTCTGAAACACTGACGATACCAAGATCAAAGCTCTCCTTTCTGTGTGTGTGTTCTGACTTTGCCGTCTCTAGACGTCTGGCTCGGCCGTTCTTGACCTTCCCATCTCCGGCACCCCGGCTTCTGAAGGACCTTTCATGGACGGCAACTTCTGTGTTGAGGACCCAACATTGGAAAGCCGCAATTCTTAATCGAAGCCGCCCCTTCTGCTCAGCAAGCGCATCTCGTTCATTCGTTCTTTTTGCACGGGGCAAGCCTGCGGGCGAGCGTATAAACCATACTCAAGCAACTCCCATCGAAAGGAGAGGCTTTTCTGAATCGTTTCTAACCGGAGATGCTCGTTCCATTCTTCAGGGTGCCCGCCTCCAAGGACAGCTTCAGGGCCGCCAAGGTGTCTGCAACGCACAGCGACAAGCTGGGCCTCCAATTCAAGGTCATCGGGCCCGACGGCGCCGCTTTTGCGCCTCAGCAGGTAACCTCTTCACCTGCATTGGCCAACGTATGCTTCATTCCGAGAATTGAGCCGCTGTGCCATCCTGTGCGGTAGTAATTTTGTTCTTTGATTCCTCACGGAGGAGTCCTTGCCGCACTCTGTACTGTCGTCTCTCACTCGGTCGCTTGGACCCTTTATTGTATGCGTGATGCTTTCGCTTCTCTCGTCAGTAAAGTCACATACTCTGCTGGCAAAGGAAAAGCATAATCTGCACGCATGACGATCTTGTAATTGCAACTGGACCGGTCAGTTTGTGCTTTCGCCCTTAGTGCTGGATTCGGCTCTATCAGCCCCACTCTGAGATCGACATAGAGAGCCGGACCAGCTTTCTGAGCTGTCCAGTGGTGCCTCGTCTCGTTTTCCTGTCCTTCCGAGTCCCTTTGCGCTCTCCCCTCTTCTCACGATCTCCTGAGATCGGCCCTCCTGCACATATTTTCGCCCATATCTGCACTTTCGCTTCGTTCTGTCAATAGTCGCAACCCTAGAATCTCGCATGTGTCGCAACTTCCTTTTGTTCTGACATCTTCTGACCCTAGAATCTTACATGGATTGCGACTGCCCTTTGTTCGGTCATAATCTTAACCCTAGAATCATACGTGGATCGCAATTTCCCTTTGCTGGGTTGCAATCTTAGCCCTAGAATCTTACGTGGATCGCAACTTTCCTTTCCTGGGTCGTAATCTTAACCCTAGAATCTTACGTGGTCCGCAACTTCTTCATCTTTTGTCGTAATCTCAACCCCAGTGTCTCACATGGACAATTTTCCTGCTCGGCAGACGTTCGTCCGCCTGGCTCACAAGTCTGGTGTGGACGCCCTCTTCCCGGCCAAGGGCGCTGGCGGCGCGTACAGCTTCGAGCTGGTAAGAGCAAAGTTGTCCGCTCGCTTTTCTGGAACCAACAACTTCCGACCTGTCCGCTCGTCCTCTTCTCGGTTTTTGTGACTGTTAACACGCGCTGGCCTCGTGTCGACTCAAAAGGCCCAAAGATCGATTTCGCTTCTTGGAAGGAGCATTTTTGATACTGAAAGCAGTTTGGAGGAGGTACATAACTGCTAAGCGACAAATCAGGGACGGTATCGTACCTTTATTGAGTTGCACTTGGAAGGTGCGATTTGGGAAGCAAGTTTTTCAGGTCAATTCTTGAATTGGGATCTAAGAAGGACAAGTCCTGCTGTGCGTATTCTTATGCCGCTACAGCCCCACTGTTACGCTTGAGAACGGCTTAGGCACGTTTACGCATTCCTTTGATGGGCGACAGAACCAGCCCTTGGTTTCGACCCTGCTCAAGAATATACTATTCGTTTGCAAGCTCCCCCGAAATGACATTGAGAGATAGTGATTGCTTATCTGAGGGAGAAGACCCTACCTGTGGATCTGTTGGGATCCTTCATTTGCCCTCGACCTAAATCCTTAGGATCCAACGAACGCTGCGTCCGTTGTGCAGGGCCTTGGGGAAGTCCGCGACAAGATGTACCACCAGTCGGGAGCTTACACGTTGGAGCTTATCTTGGGGGATCCCTTCATCGTGAGCTTCTGTTACTACCTGCTTTCATTTCGTACCGCTGATCAGTCTGCGGTCTTTTGGACAAAGGCGTGTAGGGCTGAAGGATACCGCATGCAACGTCAAGAATCGCATGCAGGATGCTGCTGTTGCGATCCTGTCCGGGTAAAACTGTTTTCAGTTGCCGTTGTGGACCCCTTTGAGGATCCACAAAGTTCTCATTGCCTCCATACAAGACCCTACTGTAGAGGTTTGCCATGCTGCTTTCCACTAGAAATACAACTATCCGAGCGTATGGTACACGGTTAACCCTCGGCTTACAATAAACTTCCTCCCTGCAGGAAAACTCGCTCCATACCGTAGTCGCAAACCTAGACCTCAAGCTGCCCCCGGCCCCCGAGGGCGCCCCGCCGCCGCCCGCCGACCTCAGCGAGGACGTCGCACCCCCCGCCGAGATCGCGCACATTTTCCGGGAGCCGGATAAGCGGCCCCCCACAGCGGTGTCGACGCTTTTCACCGCGCTGTCGCTCGTGCCCTTCGTTGGATTACTGATCGGGGTGAGCCGTAACCCGTTTCGGAACCGATCAATCCCGTTCTGTTACCCTTTTTGGTCAGCTATGCTTGGGTCAAGTTCGAGGGTCGTGAATCATGGGAGAGCCGTCCTCTGCACGGTGACAGCTGTCAAACCTGTCCTGTCGCATTTGCCTTAATGGTCGATTATCAGGGTAAGCGCTGACTCGTTGCCTTTCAAGAACACACGGGCTGCTGAGGGCTTCCTGCCGGCCCTTCCGTTTTCGTTCTACTTAGCAAATGCTCTGCCTGAGTGCTGACTGGAACTTCTGAGTTGGAAACGAACATTGAGTGGAAACGCTGCAAACCCTTTCGAACCCCATTCCGAGCATCTCTCGTTTTTAACAAACGTCTTGGATTTTCTCTCAAGTGTCTCCTTCCCCCAAACCGATCTCGTGTGCTAAGTGCGCCTACGTTTGATCGAATCTGCTATGGCAGCGGGCTACGTAGAAGTCATTGGGGAGGCTTGTATTGCAAACACAATGGGTACTCCTCAAGGGAGCGTTCTAAGCCCTCTGCTGTGCAATATCCTCCTGAATGAATTAGACTTAGCCCGCCTTTGTCGCTGCAGTTTGCCGCGTTGGGCGTCAGCTTCAAGGGCTTCCCCAGCAGCGGCCCCGCCCTCATCAGCGCAGTCATGTTCCACACGGGCCTCGCTGCGATCGCGGGGCTCTACGTCGTCTTCTGGTTGAAAGTGAGTGCGCTAAACCAGCCCAGCCCAAAAAAAAAGGGCGTTTTGAGATGCGTGACGCCTTGGCGACGAGATACTGTGCAAGTGGGGACAGTGGTCGCTGGAGGGCAAGATGCAACGTGGTCTGTCGATGACAAGTTTGCCCAGGACCTAGATGCTAGTAGTCCGTTTTTGTGATCTGATGTCCCCTTTGAGGGGGGCTTCTTAAGAAGGTGCCAAGTGCTGGGAAAAGCAATTGCTCGTCAACTGCCTTCGGGGTTGTGCGGGTGACTAGCTTTGATATAAGTTTGATGAGGTCAGATGCGGAGGGTTCAAGGAGGATCGAGAGTCTTTGGCGTTCCGAAGGCTAATATTTGACAAGGACAAACGTGTCTTGTCAGGCACGTTTGGCCGGCAGCTTTTTGAGATTCATTTCATGCTTGTGGTCCTTACAAAATCAAGCGTAAGCTTTTTCAAGGGCTAGGTGGATGTTCCAACACGTTGATTCTGAGATTTACCGTCCTCTTTTCTTGTGTTTCGTGGGACTGATCATCATCTGAACCTGTCCTTTGGGTGGATTTGTGAGAAACTTCTGAACATTTCATTGACAAATTCGTTTCGTCTTGCTTTGGTGCAGTTGAACCTGTTCCAAGTTTTGGGAGCATTAGCCGTTTTATCGGTGTTCACAGCATTCTCGGGGCACTTCATTTTGTCGTCGTTAGCAGACTCGAAAGTAAAAACGGCCTAGCTAGAGCAATCCGCTCTTGTAACCAAGCTAAGCGCTCCGATTAGGGGCAAAGAGATCCTATTCAGCTTTCTTGGTGAGAGGTCGACATTGTGCTCTACTTGCTCAAGTCGATGTTAAGTTGAGAAGGAAAGGAACATGGTTTTGGACGAAGATTACCAGAAGTACTCTCAACCATGCGCTGTGTGACGATCATCGGAAAGACCTTTGCGTGGTTACTGCAAGGTTACTACAAATTTGTCTTTTCGGAATTGAGGTCTTCCAGACTTGATCATTTTTTTCAAGATCAACGTGAATGGTTGAAGGCCATGGCATGGGCACAGTGTGGATTGCAACTGGTATCGTTAACTCATTTGCAACCTCTTGCATAAAGTTTCAGATGCAATTACGGGGCAAGTCTTGCAGATTCAAAACGCTGACGATCAGAGCCTTGTAGACAACCGGAGATGCTGCAACCTACACCGCGAATGCTGGTTGGCATGGACCGTCAAAGGCAGGATAATCGACTGAAGGCCGTTGAACGTTTTGCATGCAAGGCGCGCGCAAGAATTGCCAGGCTTCATCTATCTTTGCGCAAGCATGATCCGAAAACACGACCCGGACTTCTGACAACTGCAAATGATTGGGAAACAGACCAATAGGCGAAAAATCTGTCAGATCGAACATGCGCGGCCCAATCAGAATGCTCGTATTGACCACGTGGTGCACGTGGCACGCCCTTTCGTCTTGGGCACATTTCGACTCCGATTTTCGAGTCCTAGACCGTAGACGGTTTGCGACTCAATCCGCTTTAATTCATGTGCAAGCAATTCTCAGACAGTCCTGCTGCCTCCTGCATAGGATACATCACATTCACAGGTCAGCACAGTGGCGTGCAATGTGCATCCTGCAAGGGGTCTGAGGAAAGAAGGGATTGCCGGATTGGACGCCACCCAGTTGAGTGAACACCTCGGGCGTTTGGGGCAGGTCTCAAGGAAGTAGAGTCTGGACAGAGATTCAAAGGAAGGGATGCAAGCTGCTGCACCGCTTGCTCCTCCATCGATTCACGCTCACTCTGTGTAGCATTGCCCATATTGGTGCTGGAGCCCTCTTAGTCAGTCCAGGACTTGGGCTCAGACTCCATTTCCAACCACTTGCGCTTGTTTGGCGAGCAATCAGCGGCTGCCATTGTTTTCCAGCCAGATGTCTTATCTTAGCAACAAGTAGGAAGCCAGCATCGGTTGATACAAAGAGCTGTGGGCAAAAACTGAAGAAGACTCTGGAGTTGCATTATGAAGCCTCGATAAGCAGCGATAGACAGCTCCAATGAACGCCCCAAAGATCGACCCGGAGCCCCTCCTGGAATACCTCCAGGACGAGACCAAGAAGACCATCTTTGACTTTGTGCGCTGGGCGACGCACCGCAACACGCGCCGCTACGCGCGCCACGTCAGCGGCCTGTGGCGCTCAGGGATCATCCGCTCGCTGCGCTCCCCGCTCCTCTTCGTCTTCTTCTCCTCCCTCTCGCTAGTTCTCTACCACACCGCCAAGGACCGCGCCTGGATTTCACCGTCCTTTCCTACGCTCTCCCTCTCCAGCACGCAGCCCTTCACGCTTTCGTCATTAGCGCTGTCCCTCTTGCTTGTCTTCCGGACCAATGCTTCGTATGCAAGGTTCGACGAGGCGCGGACAATCCTGGGAGCGATTCTGTGCCGCACGCGGCATTTAGCGAGGCAGGGGCTAGCGTGGATCGACCCAAAGGATGCTGACCTCATCGCTTTGCTGGAGCGGTGGACGATTGCATTCACTTTTGCGCTGGCGGTGCATCTGAGGCCGGACGGCGACGTCCGGAAGGAGCTACAGGGTGTCCTTCTGCCGTCCGAATTGGCAGCCCTTGAGGAAGCTGAGCACAAGCCCAGTTTCGTCCTGAGTGTTCTTCAGCACATTCTGCCGCAGGCGGGGGTGTCGGATTACCTTCAGGGGTGCATGAACGAGAGCCTGGCGCAACTAGAGACGTCGCTCGGGTCGTGCGAGCGGATCTTCAACACCCCCATCCCGCTTATGTACACACGTCACACGTCGCGGTTCCTCATGCTCTGGATTGGGATCATTCCGTTCATGATGTGGGAGGCCTGCGGTTTTGCAAGCCTGATCCTGAGCCCTGCGATCGCGTTCTTCTTGCTGGGGATAGAGGAGATCGGGGTGCAAATAGAGGAGCCGTTCAGTATTCTTCCCATAACGTACATAGCTTCGGTCGCGGAGCGCAACATTCGGGAGATGGTTAAGAAGAGGGAGCTGACAAGGGGCATTGTTGGCAGGGGCAGAAGGGGAGTTTCTTGGGAAGGGGGTCTAGGGGGTCCGCTCGATGGGGTCATGAACGGGTGCAATGCTGTCAGTGGACAGCAGAGCGAGGGGCACTTCGAAAGAGCGTAAGGAGAAGGGGGGCCCTACATTATTTGGGGCCTTTTTAGCTGGGTGCTAATTCTTTAACCCAACTAGGAATGTCTGAGACCTGTGGCCCTAAAAACGAGATGCTATGTTCTTGAGGTGACGGAAAGCGCAGCGCCAGGGTGGTTGCTTACACTAGCTGAAGAAGGTTTGGGAGAAAAGTAGACCTATCGAAGGAAAGCATGTCTGCGAGGAGGCTTCAATGTTACTGGTATGGGACAGTGGAGTTCAATGGAGGCTTGTAGCTACATTCTAGTTAGGGACAGCAAATATCAAAGTTAATGCGAGGCTTTGATGTTTTTGATTAGCAGATAGACGCTTCTTATTAAGGAGAGCAATGGCATCGGATCTTACAAAGGGCACCTGAAGTGAAGCACTTGCCAGAAGCGCAGGTGCTCTTTGAGAGCAGTGCCGCAGCTCGTTATTTGATTGTTATATAAGTACTGTAGGCTTAAGGCAGGGTCAGTACAGGAGTGTAGTAGACAATTCTCTGGTGCAAATTAGCACATAGATCAGGGATAGAATGATAATCCAGAAATAATGATACTATGTTGGGCAGAACAGGATAAACCTCACCAAAGGTAAGCCGGCGAAGTTATCACCTTGTTCTCTTCGCTCGTTTCTGGATTGGCAGCCAGAAACGATGCCTCTTTCGTACGCATTTTAGCTCACTCTAGCTGCCAGACAGCCTTACAAACAGTGCGGAAAGACCGACAGTTCGAGATAACTTGCAGCAGCCACTCTAATTTCTCTATCCTTTCACAGCCCTCACTCAATAGGAGCACCATTGCTGCAATTCGAGTCCGGAATTCCAAAAGACAATGATCATCTGGCCAATCACCATGTGGAATCCCCTTGTCTCAGAGCAGATGGCGTAAGTCTTGACGCCTTACGGAGAACTTAGCAGATTGTATCAGTAGATGAATCAGCGTGTGCTCCACGTAATTCAGGAAGCAGAAAATGAGGCAACCGTTGCCCAACAATCATGCAGTCGAACTGATATATTTGTGTGCCATGTATTCGCATGATCAAACTTCAGACAGGCGACGACTTGGGTCTGATCGACCATTTTCGCGAAGTAATCCTTCCTTTCAATTGTGCATGCAAATACCAGGTCGTTGCCATGATGACATGCATGCACTGTCGGATATGGTCACGTCGATCAGAGCTAGTGATATTGTTATATCGTTACGGGCTCAGCAGGCCACAAGTTCCATTATATATGAAGCCCAAATTTTCTGGCAGATTATCCAGTCACAACGGAAAGTCAACCATTGTTTACATGGAAAGGAATCCGATCAAGGTGCTTTAGCAAACTCTTCGTACGTATACGTATGCAGAAGCTGAGACTAGGTATATGATGGCTCTGGCCAGGCTCCGACATGCTCAATACTTGACACCTACTTTAGTGATTGTCCTTTTCGAAGCGTGACTCAAATCTACCCGTACCATTTGTCCGGTTGGGCAACAATATTATTCTTTGACTTGCCCAAAATCCTGAATATTAGCATGCACATGCATGTGAGCCTAGCCGTGCGGGCCATTGTCACACGTACTTCAACGTGCAGGCGCCATGCGGCGGCCCATATGGATTTGACAATTTGAATCCACTACTCATTCAGTTTTCAAACAAGAAAGAGCACCACATGCCCTCATATAATCAACCTTCAAGGCCCGTGACAGCATGCACCGTGACGGCACCCGCACTCAGCAATCCGTTGCAACTACTTTCACAATAACTTAGCTAGATGAATGGTGGCCGTTTTTCTTCTTGAAACTCAAAAGGTAAAAGGTGCGCTTCGTCGAGCTCGAGCGCAACGTTGCTTTTGACCTCAAAATGGATAACTTAACTGAAAGCAAGCTCATCTGACGACCGCAATAACTCCCCTTATGCCCACGGCCCACTTGCCGAACCGGCCAATGCGGACGCCCTTCCATCGCAACCCAATCTCAAACATTTATGTTACTGCTATTTTGCAGGTTTCGCACCCAGATCCAGATTAAGGGCTCGGCCCCGCTGCCGCAAGGGCTGGGGCAGGCGCGCCCGCGTCCGCGGACACGGGGAAGAATTGGACGGGAGCGTCTGCGGGGGCGTCCGCAGGAGTCTCCTCGTCGGAGGGAGTGCCCGGGTCTTGTTGGATGACGTTCTGCAGATAGTCGTACGTGCAGCACTGGTTGTCGCAGCACTTTTGACCGGTGCCGCAGCAGAACTGGCTGCCCTTGACGAAGTTCTGGCAGATGATCGGCTTGTTGAACGGGCACGCTGCAGGGGGGGCAATAGACGCGATTGGCAGGCATGATCTCAGTTGTAAGAGGATTCAGGTACGTGTACGATGTGAGTGTCAGAAAGGTGGCAAATGATGGCTTGTCATACCAGCGCGCTGCAAGAAGTGGTGGTTTGTGGTCAAGAGCTCATGTAGTGTAGCAGAACGATGGGCGCAAGAAGGGTTACCAAGAGGGTTGGAAGCTGATTTTCACGGAAACGAGAGGGTATCCAAGCAAAATTTGGAGATGGTGTGCCGCAGCTTGCGGTACTGGATAAGGGATCGGCTTCCTGCTGAAGAACGGTATGAAAGTCTGGGTTGTCCAATGGCTGCATCTTCCGTGATTGCTTGTACGCTCATGAGCTAAACGGCATGAGGCGGACAATCGACAAGGTGATGTGCAGGCCCCTTTTAACGGGCCAAGGGCCGAGACGGAGAAACCTTTGAACATCTGGGACTGCGCGAACTGGGCGATCTCAGCAGGAATTGTCAGGGCCTATGGGAGACGGCTTTTCGGAGTATGAGCACCCCGGCACAGAGAGATTTGCTTTCCCACTGCTCATAACAATCAACTGTGAGCAGCCTGCAATCAATTGGGGAAAACAGTAAGTTTGTCTGACGGCCCTTGCCAGAGCGGAGGTCCTGGGGGCGGAAACGAGTATAGACGTGGAGACGCGTCAGCGAGACTTCGTCAGCACTTACGTGAGCGGGCTTTCCGGGTGGTGCAGCACTGATTGTTGCAGCAGGTCTCGCCCGTGGCACAGCAGTAGGCGCCACGGCCGGTTGTCAGGAAGCACTGCTTGGGGTTGCTGGCAGGGCATGGCTCCTGCAATCAAGGGCGTTCCTAAATCAGACTATCTAAACTTGAAGCCAACCGTGAGTACGAGACTCTTTTCTCTTGAATCTGTTGTCTCTTGACCCGTCGCTCCCAAATGTGGGGGCCATTGCCTTCATATCAAGGAGCTTTACAGGGCGCCTGGATGGGAAAGACTTATATTGACTTCAGTTTCGACTTTCTTCCTGTCATGATGGCTCGACAAGTCATGGTGGGCAGAAAGCCACGTAGCGTGTCTGCTGAAATTTCTCCGGATGATCATCGATGCTATGACGCCCTCCCTTTTCTGCTCAATGCGGAGGCGGAGCAAGACACCGGTGTAGGCGAAATGAAATACCGTCTCCTTCATGCTTGGGTTCCCTGGACCTTGTGTAAGGACCACAACAGAAGTGTATGCATCGATCTCAGAAACTTCGAGGGGAACGTCTTCTATTTGTCTTCTGCTGCTTCCTCAGCAGAGATGAACACTAACGGCGGTCACGAGAGATGGTGAAAATGTGGTGATACATCCGAAGCAGACATGAGAGGACGCAGCGCTCATTTGAGTAGAAGCAGGAAGGAAACGGAGTCGCACTTGGGGCGCGGGGGGGATGCAGACGTTGCCACCGCATGCCTCTCCTTGCTTGCAGCAGAACACTTCTTGGGCATCAAGCGTGTAGCACAGCTTGGGGCTGGCGTCGGGACAACCAGGGAAGCCAGCGGGGACGGGCTTCGTTATTGGGACAACGGGGCAGCACTTATTGGGGCCTCCATCATCGCAGCACTGCAAAAGGGAGACATTAACTTGCTAAAGAAGCGCGGGTATGCTCAGATCTTCAAACAAGGAAGGAAGGGACAGCACGTGTGGGGCCCCGCTTTCAGAGCAGAAGTGCAGAGAATGCAGGGAAACAACGTATAAGAACTGTTGGTTAAAGGCGCAACAGAGTCTCAGCTGTGACCCGCCAAATACTCAAATGTGCTCCTGTTGTTGAAGCGGAAAATATCAGCGAAGGTACGCGAGAGGGGAAAAAAAACTGCTCTCAGCAAGCCACAGAAGGTGCCCTAAGTTAGCAAGCTGAAACCAACGAGGCCTTTAAAAGGCCCCGGGAACATCCATAAGGCCTCAGATTGACGTCCTTCAGATTGTTCGGATCCGGATGCAAGCCCAATGCAGATGCAAGCAAACGTTCACCCCTCGTTCCACTATACCATTCTGTTAAGCTGTACGTCCATAACACCCGCTCCTCATGATTGACTCGAGCTGAACCGAATTCGCAGACCCACAGACCTGCAATTCTGTGGCCCAACAAACTTTCCATGTCCTTGACCAACTGCTCACCGTGAACCCTGCGCTGCAGCAGTACCCCCCCTCAGGCCCAATGCAGATATTGCCGGTAATGCTCCCGGCAATGCACGGCTGGGGGGCACTGGTGGGCATACTGGTCACTAGGTCGGACCCCACTGCTAGGCTGCGGCCCTCCTTTGCAATTGATGAATAATTGTTTCGCCGAATGAACGCCACACCGGGCCGTTGGATGGGCTCCCAATACTCAGTGGGGGGAGCTGAGGTCCGGAGAGTTTGGGCCACCGCATGGGGGAGAGTTGTGAGGAGGACCACCAGAGAGAGAACGGCAAGGGTTTGAAGCTGGCGGGCCATCCTGCAAAGGTGGTCAGAGTGGATTGGGGCTTTGTAAGGAAAGGACAAGGTCTGACCTCAGAGACTGGTTAGGAGTTAAGTAGTTAGAAGTGTCATGCCAACCGGCAAAGACGGGGTGAGAAATGTTGACTCTGGGAGCCCCGAAGGAGGACCTGACGTTTGAGTTCAAGGTCTAAAACAAGGCTTACTCCTTGAAATGTGTTGAGGTGAACATGCGAACGGAAGAAGGCTTACTGCAGGCAGGTGAGTCGTTTGGAGGCTTTGGCGTGTCAACATTCAAGAGACACGGGAGCCATGTTTCATTCGTTCAAACGGAGTGCGCTATCATGTATTTATCTTGATAACAAGAAACCCATAGGGCGTTACTTTATTGCTCAGATAATCAACCACAACAATGCTGCTAGTGCCAAGGCAGACTTAAATGGTGAACCCTCAAACAGCTGATCTAGATTGTCGTCTGAATCGCTACTTTGACAACACAATCAGCGACCCATGACTAAGAGCATTTGCTGCCTGATGAAATTTCCAACCAATCCTACATCTAATATCTTCTAAAAGCACAAGAAGCATTATGCGAAAACTGCCGAGGTTAGGTTTTTGTAGACATCGTTCACGAAACATAAGCAGATTCTTTAAAGTTGTTCACTGTTGAGCTTGCAAGGTCAGATCTGCCTCAAGTGTCAGACTGCATACCAAATGCAAAACAGCAAGCTAGCTGGCCGGCTAGGATGTCCTAGGCTTGGTCAAAGTAACCCAGGGACGCCATTCTTTTGTAAAGTGTCGTCTGCACTTGTCTAAATACAAACAAGGGTACTCAGTCACAAACATCGGTACAGATCTAGTTTGGGCTCAGGACTCTTCGTAGGGGCTTGGTAGAATAGTTTGATAGGGACTTGGGATGTTAAGCAGCAGCATTGTAGTCAGCTTTCCAGATGAGGGAGGTAAGGGACGCCAGCTACATGTCAGTTGCTCTGTCGACCATTTGGGATCCACTGGGAAAAATCAAGTGACATTCCCTTAGCGCCGCCGGAAAATGTACATCAGAGCAGTTTCAAAACTCAATCATACTTTGGCTGGAGTGGTGTTGGCGTCCTGATTTTTCTTTACTCAGGCTTTGAGACCCTTCATTGTTACCTGCTTCAAGAGCTTAATAGAAAGGTTCATCAGGCACTGTGAGCTCACCTGCAGACACAATGTCGAAACAGGGACCTCCTATGCGATATGTCGTACTTGCTGTAACCAACTCAATGCTGATTTTTTGCTCCCTCTTCCTCACAGACGACCTCCTCTCGCACCGCCACCGCTTAAACAAACGCAAGCATGCCGTTGATCCCAATACTAAACTTTGGATGACTTAAGCAACAAAGATACAGCATGAACCAATGCTGACCAAACTTGTCAGAAACCCTTTCTTCTCTGACCAGCAGGCTTTCCGTGTGCTCTGACGGCCAGCACCCTTGAAAAGCTACCTCTGCAGAAGAAGCTTGTCAAACTCTGCTTGGCACCCCTCGTCTCGCAGCGCCCTCTTCGATGACACGTTCAGCCTTCGAGTTTGAACAGGACTTTGATCACGTTGCCATTGCCATTTTGCCATTGGCCATTGGCCCCATTGCCCATTGGACTCGGAACTTTGACAGTCCTCAGACGGTACCGACTCGTCGGACGTACCGTCAGTACACTTCAAAGTAGGTAGGTACCTAGTAGGTATGCACCGGCCAGTACCTTTTGCACGTGTACTGTGAGTGCCGTACGCTGCTTCGTACGGGGTGATCCCTTGCGTGCCACATGGCGGCAGCTAGGATACTATGCAGCCATCCATGGTTCTCGGTCACGCTTGACAGGGGTCGGCAAAAGCGGGCCCAAACCACTGAGCGTGGGGGTGGAATTCAAAAGCCGACCGAAACGAGAAGTACCCGGCTGAAAGCCGGCCCATACTTGGAGGGGCGGGGGGGAATGGCCGACACCACCTTTAGAAGCCGACTGGAAGCCAAAGTACCCGGCTTGAAGCCGACCCCGTCGATTATGCCGACCCCTGGGCGGATTATAGATTATGATTTAAATTTACATGGTTTATATTTGAACAATGGGCACCGCGGCGCACACACACTACACGACAAGCGCACCAACTTGTACCGACCGTCTCGATTGCCGAACGACGATTGATTGCCGGTACAGATTGCGGCCAGATCACCGTCGTGGTGGACAAGAAACGCGGTGTGCGTGACGTTTAACCGGTACCTTTCACGTGCCCTTAATTAACGGAGTACCGTAGAGACATTGCCATTCGCACCAACATTGGTGCGAATACTTGTTTTCTAAAGTTCTGGCATTTCGCACCAGCTTATGGGATAGTTATTATTTTTTCGCACTGAGCCCATTTTACAGTGTTTTAGGCCTGTTTTGCACCTTTCGATGCTGGTTTTCGATTTCTTTTCAATTCGCGTTTTCGCACCAAGCCAAGATCTTAATTTTGATTTTTTTGCAATGGCCTAGAATGGATTATTTTAGTGCGAATGTCTCTACGGTAGACCTACCCACGGCCCACGGTAACAAAATCGGGACCCGAACATTACATACCTACTACCGGTATGCGGGACTCGCCGTCAAGTTGTACCGGCACAAGGGGGCTTCAAGAATCAAGACTCATGAGAACTCGCGAGGGGAACGAACTCGATGATTGAGAACGTGCGACAGAAAATCTGGATACCACCACGTGTGAAGAGCTGAACAGTACCGCGAGGACTCCGGTAGATCCTATTGATAACACCGTAACGATAAACACGCTTGATAATTGCTCATAGCGGACCATTGGTGCCAACCAAATTTGGACCGAGGACTGGACGGTACAAAAGTTACCCCACGTACCGTACAGGGCATTTCAGTTGGTACCGCTCCTGGATTTGACTTTCGCACTGCGCAGCCTACGACTCTGGCCCTGGCCGGGTTGCCAAGTCCAACGTGCTGAACCGCTGATGTCACATTGTGATCCCAATGTCAACAATCTGAAGAAGGCGGCAGCTGGCTTTGCAATGCGGTGGTAGCAAGCCTAGCTAGGAGAGGGGGAGTCCGAAAGACCCTCACGCCTTGTAATAGGTACTACAGTATCAGGGCAAGGAGGGGTGACTTCACTTTCAGGGAGCATCTCAACATCGCTGTGGAGAAAAAGATTATGTCTCCATAGTCAGCACCAGCTAAGATAGAAAAGAAAGGAGCTGGTTGGAGCAGCTGTTGTGCTGAAGACTCAAGGAAGGAGACTCTCGTTTGCATCTGTGTTGTGGATGTTGATGTTGTTGATGGTGTAAAGGTGGCTTTGAGTGACACAAGGAGACGCTTTGGCTGCCACTTCCTGTTTGTATCCACACAGCCACAGACCGAGTTCAAGCTGGTAGCCTGTCTCAGAACCACTGAGCTGAAGGGGGACTGCAGCAGCCCGACTGCTGCTACCATGGGCGGCGGTCACTGGCCCGGGGTCAAAGTATGGACAATGTGGATATTCCTGGCAGGTCTTGCTGCAGGTAAACTATCATTTCTTGTTCCATGAGGCCACAGCATTCCGCCACATTAGATCTTGCATTGGAAATGTTGTCAAGAGAACCAGAAGACTTGGAATAGGTCATCCATCTGGAAGGTTTGACCCGCTGGAGCAACCATATTATTGTATCTGGATTACATACAAGTTGACAGTGTTAACAGTTGGAAATTTTTTGGTCAGATTTCCACAAATGCTGATATGAATTGCACAAGGTGAAGACTTGGAAAGTTTTGAAACATGTCCATATCTCAAAATGAGCTTTTGTTTGATCAGCAGCCCTGACCATCAAGGTCATCAAAGACTTGGCCACTATTTGTTCAGGTCTCTTCTGAACCTGAGATCCACTCAAACGTCCAGATGCTTTAGATGGCGCCAGAAACGAAGATCTCTGGCCTGTATGTTCCCTGCGCCTTTTGCCTCCTTTCAACTATGCTCTAAAGGGCTCACTCTAAGTTCCTTTGGCAGCAAACCTGTAAGGTTTGTTCATGGATCTGCAATCAGAAGGCTAGCCTCCAAGGTGGATCTTTAGCTCATCGGGCTCCTTTATGTCCCTTCTTCACCAGATTAAAATGCAAGGCACATCCCGGACTTCTTCAATAAGTACCAACCCCTGTATTATGGAGTCCATCTTTTTCCTCAGAACCTGTTGAGTGTTGCAACCACAGTCAATAGTCTACACACATCCTGAAACCTGCAATGCTGTACCATACGATCTTGCTTTGGTTCAGCACTACACTCAGTCACAGCACAGGACTTTACTGGACCCGCGGTTTTCAGCTCAGCAGCTAGTGGGAGAACGCCGCTTTTTGACTTGATAATCCACAGCACCAATAACTGCACACAATTTCACCTTCACACCACCTTTTCAGGGTGCAATACTGCCTTCATGGGCCGATATTTGAATGTACTTGGATCACACGTTCCATCAAGCAGGCAATTTCAGGCCGTCTTGGAGCTGCCACAAATTCCACCTTTGGGCAGACTTTGAAGATTCTCTTGACAATGATGACAACTTCTGTCACGCTTGCAACCAAAGGTTTTTGCTTGGTTGACACTGCCTGCTTGTCTGTAAGACCAATAGCAAGGGGCTTCCGGCCCCTAGCTGAAGGGGTTGGTTGATGACTTGGTTCCTGTTTAAGGACCTGTCAAATGCTTTTGCTGTAGTCACTCTTGAACTTCACCCAGCACTGTCTGTCAGTGCAACGCTGTTGTCTGATACACTCATTGCTTGACCCTGGCTGATAGGTCGAACTCAAGCTCTGAATCGGGAGGCTACTCAGCTTACGCAAAGATCTCTCACTATGGATTCCGGCACAACTCTGTAAGAGAAGTCAGGAGTACCACTGCAGCGTTCCCTTTGCTGTGCTTGTAAACTCTGCAAAAAACACCAATTGTATCGAAAGTGACTATTTGCCTCATTGTCAGGGTGTCACTTAAATGCTCTTGCTGCACTTGTCCAACTGCCACTTGCATATGCAAGACAGTTACAATAGTTGACAAACTCATATCACCTCTGAACTCGACTGCCCCTTAGTGCAGGTGTCACGCAAGCAGCCCCTGTGACTGACTGCAACAACCTGGCGGCTGAAATATCGGCAGCAGGGGCGGGAGGAACCGTCGAGATCCAGGGTATCCTCCCCTGCAGTTCCCCCATAACGATTGGCAGCAGTGTGACGTTGGCCGGAGTCTCTAGCAATGCAGCCAACGACGGATTCGACGGCCAGGCCATGACACAACTCTTCGTCGTTCAGGGGTCTGGAACGCAGGTTAACTTCAATTTCCTGACACTTACAAACGCGAAGGTGAGGCGCACACTTCTGTATCCACCTTTTTCAAACCATTTCAATGGAGGGGCAAGAAGGTGGTGGACGAAGGAGGCTGCTTTTATATTTGCATGTTTGGAAGAGAATGTTACAATGTAGTTCTACTGAATACTACTTGAGTACCCCAATTTCCCTCTGCCTTGGATGATAAAGCTGGTGTCTTCTTGAAGTGTTAAGGACATTGCTGCCATCTGATGGTCCTTGAAAGCATGGCTTTCTTTTGACCATGACAAGCGCAACACTGTCATCATCGCACAGTCAGTACTGCTTACAAATGGAGCACATGCACCCATTCCCAGAGAACACCGTTTCCACTGACAGGGCAGAGCTTCATGAAAGTGCTTGCAGGCGGAGACCTCAGACCTGATTCGCAGGAGGGGAGGGGGTCTCGCACCTGCACAAGCTCTTAGTGTATGCAACTTACTCACATCACCTTCTTGCCTCGTACAGACCAATGCGCAGGGTGGTGCGGTTTTGGTCAACTCGGCGGCCTCGGCTTCCTTCTCCAACTTTGTCATCAGCAACTGCGTTGTGGTAAGTCATCTTGCCGAAATCTTTCTGTGACCTTGCCCAAGAGGGAAGTTGCGTCTTGCTTTGACGTCCACATCGCTCTTCCTTCGCTTGAAGTGATATTTCAGATTTGCAGCCGTTCCATTCAATACCATAGGTAGGCACAAGGCGCCATGCTGTGTCCACACCATCTAGCATATCCTCATTTCTACCCTAGAAAAGAACGACGCTTGAGCGCTTCTTCGGGTTCAAAGTTTCATTTGTCGCCAGTTTTCTTTCATAGCTTCTGTGAAACGGTTTGAAATGCAGAGCATCCGGAACTCCTTACTCAGCCTTGGAGGATTATGCACTCCTCACTGTGGACAGCCTTGGTCGTGGGCCAATGACCAGGCTGCTGACATGGACATCTTTCAGCCAAACAATCTTTGCATCCGTCTGTATTTTGTTACAGAACACTGGTTTTGCTGGAGCGGCCGTGTTCATTGGAGGTTCAGCCTCGTTTTCCGACGGGCTGATCACTGGCAGCAGCTCGGTGAGGAATGCAGCTAGGCACCGCAACTTCAGCAAAGCAGACTACGTCACATCCCTTTCTTGCTTTCTCCAGCGTTGCATGATCAGAAGATACAGGGAGCAGCCTTCTCTTGGCTTTCTCAACATCTCCACTGTAAGCACCTTGCTCAACGTCCGATTGCAAGTTCAATGGGTTTCGAATTGCAGGAAGTTCCATTTAGTTGCAGGACGCTGTGGTTTTCAACGTTTGGCTTCTGACAGACCTGTTGGCAAAACAAGATGAGATGCACAACATCCTCTGCAGGACTATGCTGGGGGTGCCATCTTCGCTGACACAGGCTCCTCACTCAGTCTCGACAATGTCCAGTTTACCAACAACGTGGCTCGCACAGGCGCAGGAGGGGCTATCTTTTCAAATTCTGGACTGCAGGCGTCCTTTACGTCAGTCACCTTCGATACCAACATGGCGGTGAGGTTTGCTTTCCAACGCTCTCTCTGCATGTGAACAAGTGCATTGTATCTGTGTTGGGGCTCGAATGGAAGTTGTCCTACTCCAATTCAGATTGTTGAAAGGTCCCATATCTAATTGAAGGTACTTGCAACAGATCTTAGATGTTCGTGAGGCTGGATTTACCTACATGTGTCCTTATCCACCTTATCCGCTGGCTGAGATTGAATTGCTGGTAACAGACAGTGGTCTTAGATTCGGTTTGGAATGCAACGAATTAGACTTCATGGATGCATCTAGTTTCAGAAGAGGCCGCTTCGTAGGACGTTAGATTCGAAGGTTAAGGTCTTGGCAGGCAGAGATTCTTCGTGTGCTTTACGATGCTAATTTGTCTGAGACGGACTCTTGGTATGGAGGCAGCTGTTTGCGTAGTTGGTCTCCAAATACGAGGCTTCTACAACCCTGGCATGGTCGCTGAGCAATCGCTCAGTCGTGAAGTGGCTGGTAGCTCTTTTGAGAACGTCAACTTTGTAATGATGAAGTCGTGGTCCTGCGAAATCTGCATTTCCCGTTATCAGTTGCTGATCAGAAATCTCTGCCTCCAGGCAACCGACGGTGGCTGTGTCTTTCTTGGCGGCTCCATCAAGTCTACGTTCGCCGGTTGCACCTTCACGAATTGCACCTCAGTAAGCAGATGACTATTCGAGCTTTTCTCATACGTCAGCTTTGTCAATAGCCGGCATACGGCCGCTGTTAGATTCAAGTTTGGCACCAAATGCGTCGTGTCAGACCTTCGACCCGGGTAAGTGTCAGGAGGTTGCACCAGAGAGTTGTCGGCACTGCCACCACTTAGATACCGAAATGCGAACATCACGCTAGAGCTTTCACTGGCAACGATCTGATGGAACTCTACTGTTGGTCAGCCTGCAGGAGCACGAACGTACCCAAAAAAACTTGCTTACCGCCGCTCCCGTTTTTTTTCTGGTCTTGGGTTGCGGCTCTTTATCTGATGTTGGGCTCGTTGCAAAGAGACAAGCTTTAGCGCTTTCTCGCGGAGTCTTTTGTGGCAGAATCCTTCCGGCGCGTCAACTTTCCCTAAGAGATCTTCCGTGACTTGTGACGTCAACGTGACCCTGGAGGACCGTGACCAGCAGCAATTCTTGCTCTTAATTGATAGCTGTAGCATTAGGCGTACAGCCATTAAATCCTGTTCACTTGTCCGACGAAATTCTGCATCCCTTGCAGACGAACGGCCGAGGTGGCGCCCTGTTCATGGGAGGTGACAACGCTTTAACGTCCATAATAGACACATCCTTCATGGGAAACCAGGCGGTGAGTTGCTCTCTTATGAGACTGAGCAGCGCTGGCCCTCGAGAGGACGCAGTCAGAGGCTATACTTAACCCTTACAAAAGATCAGGTTGTTTTGAGCATGGTCCTGTGAAGCGGATTGTTGTTTTGTCTGACCCATACGACTGTCTACACATACGCAAGCTGACTGAGTGACACGAATGATGACGAAGGCGTTTGCTTTCGCTTGCCCCACCGAGGTGGTGGCCTCAAAAGAATCTGGTGAGAGATGACGTCCTAAATCGACTCGCTTGTGTAAACCCAGCTTGGAAACGGTGGCGCGGTCTTTGTCTCAAGTTCCACGTCCGTCACGACGCTCACAAACGTCCAATTCACCAACAACAAGGCCACCAGACCTGCTTCCGGTGGCGGGTCTGCCGGAGGCGGCATGCTGGCTGATGGTGACGTCAGCATGCAGCAAGTCACAATGACTGGCAACACTGCGGTGAGCACCGTTCTTGCTGGGAGGGAGTCGTGGCCCCGCCAAGCAGAAGGGACGGATGGATGGATGGATGTTTGGAGAGACCTGATTGATTGCCTGACTAATACCAGCGGCTTCAGCCTAGATTTTGATAGTTGAGGAAGTTGAGAGTTCGAGACGTACTCGAGTCTTTGAAGCGTAGAGGCTCTGAATGCAAACGAGGTTAGCTTGCTCAGCTCCTGGTAGATCTTCAAGTGCGGATGGTGCTTCTGAATGGGCTGGGTCGCTACTGACACAAATGTTTGTATGTCTTTTGACCAGACGTTAAGTGGAGGCGGTCTGGCGACTCAAGCTGACCGTGTGAGGATCACAATGTCCGACATCGAGGGCAACGACGCTACAGTGAGTTGTCATCGCGTTTGTTGCGACTCTTGGCTAGCCTCAAGAAAGAGTAGCCTCGTCTTCCAGATTCCCTCCAACGAGTTTAAATTGGATCGACCTGGATTGAACTGAATTGTTGAACTGCAAGATCGTGCGAATCTCTTCAGTCAATCAAAGTGCTGGGGATTGCTTTTTGCTAAGGAGACTCGTTTGCCTTCGGAGGCAAACGCACGTATATTTTAGATCTCAGCGATGACTTGCGCACACTACAGTTTTCTGGAGGAGGGGTCTTCGTTTTGAAGGGAAATGTACAGATCGACACAACGAAGTGGCACATCACCGCAAACAACACGGTCACCGGCACCAACGTAAGTGCCACCCAGACTGCCCATATCTCCTCGAAGAGCAGGAAGGTCATCTTTTGGATCTTGGGTCCTTTTAAACGAGAGCAACATCTTAGTTGTTCAGGCCAGACTAACGCAAATCAAGGAAGCAATCTCAGGCATATTTGATATCCAAAAGCCACCTCGATTCGAGCAGACTACTCCATCGTGACTTCCTCGCTTGTGTTTCTTTGGATTCTGTAGCTGGGCTGATCCTTGACACGTTCCCACTTCGGCTCCTTCCCCTCGTTCTTGCAGGGCGGTAACCCAAATGACGGGTCGAGGGATGTATTTGTCAACGAAGGTGGCTTCGCTTACTTTTGTGACGAGCTTCCATGGCCCGGGAATACAAACGTGAGCTGTCATCTCCTGGTCCCCTCGTCCAGATCAGTTCGAAGACAAGGTCCCAGGATTCAAATCAGTTTGATGCGTCAGCGACCCCCCGGAAAAAAACTTGCCTTGACCAGAAACGGTCTGATCAATTTTGAAAGGATTGGCGACACATTTTGTTGAGGTGACCAGCACAGCAACTTGCCATTTTGACAAGCTGCAATCACATGTGATCTGTGCTCTTGCTGAGACTTTCCTTGCGTCCTTTCTATGCAGCCGCATACTGTCTCAGGACCATACAGTCTTGGTAAGTTCCTCACGTCCACATCGAGCAATTCTTTCCCCTCTTGACCTGGATGCTGAATTTGAATCTGTAAGCACCCGCGGTTCAGATAAAGTTGACGGCTTTCTTCTATCTGCAGAACTTCTTTCGTTGGCGTTCTTGGATGCAGCCGGTATACTATGTCGAAATCTCGCCTTCAAGCCGAGGAAGTGTTTTGGTCATCCTTCAGCTCTCTTCTTTGGGCCCTTTTTCGCGGCCAACCCTGTTCATGAGTCTCTTGTCGTCTTGCAGGTTGTCCCGGTTACAACAACACCACCCCTATCCCTGCCAACAAAGACTGCGTCAGCTTTTTGACTGCTCTCCAGAACGCGCCCAACGATGGCACTGGCGTAGTGAACTTCACAGACGTCATCCGCTTTGACGCGCTCACTTGCGGCACCTTCTCGCTTCCTTTTGTGATCAGCAAATCGGTCACGATTCAGGGGGCGTCTGACAACCCGCTCTACAACACTCTCGACGCATACAACAACAACGCCCTGTTCAGGGTCACGGGCACCGGAGTTAGGGTCTTTTTCAATCGCGTGCAACTCACGAGAGGAGTGGTGAGGAGGGTATCCCTTTACATTTTCGGTCTGTTACAGAAAACCTCATAAGGTACCCCGCTTTCTGCTTTCAAGGTTCTAACCCGTCTGTTTTGAGCGAGATTTGTTTGTTATATCTTCAAGATCCAAGGCAAGGCGTTTGGGTCGCAACCTCGCTCGACCTTCAATATCAAGTACTGCTTTTGCAGTATTTTCGCCTCGCCCAAAGACCTTTGTTAGTACGAAGTAACGATAGACGGCACTTGAAGGTCGTCTAACCTCAGACTCCTGTGAGCCTGTCCGTCTTGTTGAGCTTCGACTTCATGTGGCATTGTCCCATGCTTGTGATGCAACGCCCAGCTCTTCCATATAGTCGCTTTCACCACTGGACCAGTGACTTTGAGGCCACCAAGGGGACGGCTTTAGTGGGGAAGTGTGAGGACATCCTTAAGGCTTGCCAACTCTTTCCTACAGGGAGGAAACGGGCCAGCGATCAGCGTCGAATCAGGGGCTTTCGTACAGACCAATAACGCCGTCTTCTCGTACCACCAGGTCAGTTCAAGCCCACACATGTGAAGGAAACGAGATCGCAAATCGAAGCTATCCGAAACGAAGCAGTGGTCCGTGGTTTATGTGGAGATATCATACCTTGTCCTTGTAAAAGATAAAGAGTCCTTGTCAAGGGGGCAGACTTCCGATTGTCCTTGTAAAAGATAAAGAGTCCTTGTCAAGGGGCAGACTTCCGATTCTTCTGATACAGTGCAGACTTTTCCGAAAACGCTAACATGAGCCGATCAAGGCATTTCAGCAGGACCTTCTGTAGAAACCTAGAGCCTGATTCTGAAGTTTTGCGTCATATTTGATAGTTGCGCTCCCCTTTTTGAATGATTGCCATCGCCATGTCCTTACAGGCAACCGGTAATGGAGGTGCGATCTACCTCGCCCCAGGAACCAGCATCGAAATGTTGTCTGGTACAACTCTCACAAACAACATCGCGGTAAGCAATATCTCAAACAAGACAGAAGGTTCCCGTGCCTGTCAAAGTAAGGTGTTAGACATCGCTGCTTCAATTACATCTCCCGTTGTCCAAGATTGAGATCGTCGTTCAGTCTCTTTTGATTGCGACTTGCGAAAGCCAACAAACGCCTTTGACTGCCGGATGCAATTCGCTTGAAGCTTGGTCTTGAAGAAGTTTTCTATGCTCTCCAGAAAAAGGTCGCCGGAGGTGGAGGTGGCAACGGAGGTGCCGTGTATGGTGATGATGGATCGAAGGTCTACTTGTACACTGTTACCATGCAATTCAATAAGGCGGAACAGGTAAAGGATTAGCTTGGATCGTACCTTCGCCTGCAATTGTCATGAGCTTCCGCTTCAAATTGGGTCTTGCTCATTCAACATGTGTTCTTAGTGCTGCAGTCCACATTTCCTTTTGTGGAGCACTCGCTCAAGTGCGGAGTGCTGGAAGCTGTTGTTCTAGGGAGGGAAGCTAGGGCAGCACCGTCTACTTTGAATCCTCTTCCACGAGGGTCCCATTGTATACTGTCAACTTGGCCATCGCATCCCATTTTGCTTCTGGCGCATGATCTGCTCTTTCTTTCATGCAGGATGGTGGTTCTCTTTGGGTCGGAGGCAGATTGGACAGCTTCTTTACCACAATGTCAAACTCGAATGCGGTAAGTCTGAACCGTGATGTGGGTTGCACTAGTTTGATCCCGCGCACACCTAGATAGTACTTCCTGGCGCTTCTCTTGATCAGAGCTCAGTTCACAGAAGTTTGCATATCTCATTGATAATTCTTGAATTGCTGCTTCTCATTGACAATCCCTGAATTTGCAGAACTTTTGCGGACAACACACAACACAACAATTACTTGGACTAATTGGAGCGAGTCTTTCTTCGTTTCAGGTTGAGCCTTTCACGAAAACCACCCCTTACCTCTGATTAAAGAGTGCAGAATCATTATGGAAAGCCTGTACTTAGAACTTGGTTGCTCCAGTCCGCTACAATTTCAACACTTGATGATATTTACGTGCCGGGACCGAACACTCTACTATTCTTGTACAGGGGGGATTGGGGGGTTGCGCTTTTGAGAAGAAATCGTCAACCTCTCTTGATGGCGGGTTTTATCAGGGAGGGCTTTTCCAAATCTGCAACGCGGTGAGCACCCTCGGCGATAGGAAACCTATTTCAGGGCGAGTCCGTTTGATGGTACCTTCGCCTTGCTTGGCGACTCACCTTCCTATGCAGAGTTCGTAAAGCAAGTGGCTCTCCTTGCAGATCAAGGCAGTCATTGCTCGTCATGTGAGTGTCGAGATCGTCGGAGAAGGATTCAGTATCGAAGGAAGGCAGCTACGCGGCTTCGTTGTGCATGATCGCGCAGCTGTTATACTATACGTCAATATTCATGTCACTATCGAACGGAAAGACTAGAAAGCTGGGTTTCATTAAGGTACCAAATCTTGGACATCTTTGCAGGTACAAGGAGGTGCCATGTACATCCAGGATGCTCAGGTCACTTCCTTGTTCACCGGTTCCTTCAACAATACAATAAGTGTAAGTATCACAATCGGGTGTCCATGGATGACGTCATCTACGTTCTTGGCTTTGACTTTGACTCAAAGACAGACCTGGAATCTCCGTTGGTGACTCAAATGGACTTACTGGAAGGCTCCTTCATCAATTGATCTCATTAAGAACGAATGAAACCACTTGACATGTCTGAAATGTGTTTTGGTACGTGTGTCCTCGACAAAGGCATGGCTCATCACACTCTTCTCACAGCGGTTGAACGTGCGTGCAGGGACCAGACAACTCAAGGAGCGTTTTCATAACGCCGGGGGGTCTCCTGCGAATCTGCTCGGATCAGTTTGGCTTTAACGTGAGACATTCATCCGGCTTTCTGAGCGAAGCATAGAAGATCCATTTAAAGTTATAGCGAGCATTTGGAAGCTACTAGTTGCTTCTGGGAATAAGCTTTTACAATATATCTGGATCCGCTAGTTAGGAATCAAGTATTGACTCGCCTATCACGAACTTTGCCACAGGCTTCATCAATTCGAAGAATCCAGATCCTGGGAAAGGCGCTAAATTGGATGTTCAATCGGACACGAAGCTATGAACAAGAGCTTGGCGCTTCAGAATCGGCGTTCGCCGAAGGTAGAGGAGGCCTTTGAGGCAACCCGACAACATACTTTCATAAAGAACATGAGCAAGAGCAAGAGCAAGAGCTATGCGCAAGCCTGAACAAACACATGCATTCTGCACTTGTCACTTTAGCTAACGGGGTTCCTCGCCTTTTGCAGTTCGCCACAATCGTTGGGCCCTATGAAACAAGTGAGTCTCCGAAATTTCTCGTGCTTTCCTCATCTTTTGCAAAAGAGGCAACGGGAAGCCTGCTGCCGGATGCAATCGTAACCGAGTATGTATGTCTGTTTGCCTGCATCTGCAACCTCGACACGAGCTAGGAGTGACTGGTCCAGAGCTTTGGTGGCCAGATTGCGAATGCTTCGGAACTGGAAACCTTGCGTGAATGCAGCCGTTGTTCTAAATTGCTCTCTTGCAAATCCTTTTCGGGACTGCGTCACAACAAACCCTCTCCAGCATTAACTCGCCAAGAACACCGCCTCAAACACTGTCGTTCCTCTTGTAACAAGCGTTTCTAAGCACCCGTCCCACACACATTTTCTCTCTCCAGTCTGCCCGCTGAACATTCCCGACGTCGCGAGCACGTGCCCGGAGCTCCTCATGAGAATCGCGAACCCCGTCGTATACTCGTATGATGGCGGTAACAGGGATCCTGCGGTGCCAACCATTCGTTTCACGGGCTTCATCACCTTGTCACCCGAGTCGTGCCCAGCTGGGACCACCTTCCCCATCGTGATTGACAGCGATGTTGCTGGGCTGCGGTTCCTCGGAGATGACGCTAACCCACAGTTCAATCAGATCACGGGCAACGGCTCAAACGCATTGTTCAAAACGACCAACCCAAACGGGATCCGGTTTGAGCGCCTGTGGCTGACAAGGGCCTTGGTGAGACTTCATTGCAGAGCCCCGTTTTCACCTGACTGTGGCAACATCTACACGATAAACACTGGTTTGAAGTCGTTGCAACTTGTGAAGCATCTGACTTTGGAAGCAATCGCATAACAAAAGTCTTGGGAAGTTTCTGAATTAAGGGAGCGTTACTTCCTAGCGCCGTAATTCAATGTTGTCGCCTTTGACGTGACTATATTGCCTCGTGCAAGGGCACCTGTTTCAAAGCCGAAGTGTCGTCTCCGAGTGTTCTCCACTCCGTGTGCCGCTGTGAAAGTAGAGAGCAAAGTCTGTCTTCTTTGTTCCTTTCACCTCGTGTGTTCTTGTGAAGTGACTGTGGTTGCCGTCGTCTATTTCTCTCAGGTAAATCTGCACTTCGGCTACAGAACAAGGACTTTCGTTCACGGCTACTTCTTGCAAACTCGTAACAAGGATCAGAGTGATCATAGGTCAAGAATACAGGCATTTCTTCCGACAGCAGCTCATTCTGAAAGCCTCACCCGGGAACGGGTGCACTTCAAACGATTGCTTTTTACTCCCAAGACAAACTGGGCTAAGACTCTTCGCTTCTCTTGCAGAGAGCTTCTGGCAATGGGGCGTGCCTGGAGCATACTGCTGGGCCGCTGACTATCCTGAACGTCAACTTTCAGGACTGCATTGCTGTGAGTTATCTATTGCACCCATGTGATTCTGAATCTGAACCATCTGCAGCCACGAATCTGCTTTGCACTCACTTGGTCTGTCATAAGGCGGTTTTCGTCATGCTCAGCCCTTAGTCGAGGCTGGCAACAAGGGCAAGCGATTGTAATTTGCATAACAAGGTCGGCGTAACTTCTGGGTGGGGCAAACGGTCCGCTTGTATTACCTTTCTTGACTCTTATATGCGACTTGAAAAGAAGGGGTTACGAACACCTCCTGATATCTGCAGACAAACGGAAACGGAGGGGCTGTCTACCTGGGCCCCGGCACCAGCGCTTCTACGACGAGCTTTGCAGCTCTGAGAAATTATGGGGTAAGCTTGTCGAGGATGCCCCTTGCGACGTTAGATACGCAACCACTGGAGATCCATCTACTTAGGATCAACCTCAAGTCGATAGCCATGCGCTCAAGCCCCAAACAGCTCTGAATGCAGGAAGAGGTTGGCATCCTCGTCTCCCCCTCGGAAGGCTGTAATTCTAAGCGGGTAGTTGGATATGGCAGCTTTTCAGCATCCTTACCGGCCCTCACATTTGGCAACTGCGGTTTCCTTGCGTCCTCCTGTTAAGTCTCTTGAAAGATATCAAGTTCTGAAAGCCAACTCAAGATGGTCTGTTCTTTCGTTTTCTGCAGCAATTCGGAGGCGCGATGTATACGGAATCGAACGTGCCTGTGATCGCCAGCGGGTCTGGGTTCTTTCAGGGAGGCGCTTACCAGGTAAGCTAACTTGTAGCTGGCAAAGGAAGTACTCTCTTTTTGCCACAAGTCCTTCTGCCACGTGTCCTTCTGCACTTTTGAGCTGGAGCTGACAATACCTTGAATATCAGGAAAGACTCCTATCTAGTAGGCCGAGGTACTTCGCAGGCACGTTTTCCCGCTTAAATTCTCGGTGACGCTTCTTACATTTGGGCAGAGGCTTAGCCTGTGGTCTCGCTTATACAAACGACCGCGAGCGGGTGTGCAATCTCGAAGCTGCATTCCGGGTAGGATAGGGTGGAAATAGCAATTCCGTGAAACCCTGGGGTCAATGCTTGCAGAATGGCGGTGGAATCTACGTGCAAGGTCCCTTCAGCGCCAGCCGGACGTCCATCACTAGCAACATGGCGGTAAGGTTCCGGCCAACTCTTCGAACTCTTCACTATCCTGTGCATCCAGTCCCTGATGTTTTTAGCGTTCTTTGACCTCGCTAGGTGAGGCATGCAGCGAACTCTGAATATCGTATTGAGGAAGATTGGCATGCTTGTTTGTAGGCGCATTTCTGGTACCCGTAATATAAGACTTATTAACAGAACTGGAGAGTCCGTGTACTTTACTTGGACAGCCTTGCGAGTTTGGGTCTTTATCAAGATACCACGGAGTATGAAGCGTTCAAATCACCATTGCGTACAACCTTTTGAAAGCTTCAATAGCTAGCTTAGACTAAGCTTGAGGTTCCTTAAAGTCCTCCCGCCTAGTCATCCCGCCCGCTCACTCCGATCGCGCAAGTCATAAAAAGCTTAGGCCTGCTTTTCATAGCTCTGTGTCGCTTGCAGGATGCTTTCGGTGCTGGGCTCTACATGACCGGCCCTGCCAACGTCCAGTGGAACACTGGGTCCTTCGACAGCAACACGGCAGGGGTGAGCTCCCTCACATTCGCGCCTGTTTTGAAACTTCAGATTCAAAGTTTGAACCCACCCCGACTTCGTGGTTCTCCTGTGCTTTGGACCAAGTCAGCATTTGGACCAAGTCAGCAGAAGTTGCGACTCGCTTCGTCCCTTTCATTTCACTGCCTTTATGAGTTTTGGGCGAGCTTGCTTGTCTGACACTCTGTTGGTGCGGCCCTCTTGTTGCCTTTTGCCAGCTTCGAGCATACAAGGCAGCCTAGGAATCTCGAAGTGAAGTGGGGATACCGAGCAGGGCTCCAGTCCTGTGCTAACCCAACGTAACCCACCTGTTGCTGCAGACCGAAGGAGGGGGTGCCTTCTTCGGTGCTAGCACTATCTTCAAGGGGGTCTTCTTTACCCAGGCCAACAACCAGCGCAGAGGCGTAAGTGACGTTCATTATCGCTGTCTTTCAATCAGCATGGTTCCTCTTCCGCAAGAGCATGGGCAAAACTGAGCAACACAGGTTCAAGGATGTCGTGCACTCACGTGCCTTCGGCCTAGCTTACAGAGTATCCTTTCTGAAGATTGGTCATGTCACGAGCGTAATGGCGTCATTCCTGCCGCTCGTGAAGGACCCTTGACAACAGAAGTGGAGAGCCGGGAGCTTTGGAATTGTATACTGCCTTTTGTTGGCCGACACCAGCCGCCCTCTCGAACAGAACTCTTGTATACGTTCACTTTTTACCTCACGCGTCGAGTCTCTTTTGTCTACCCCCAAAACCAGTTCACTGGACAGGCTAACGGAACAGTCCTCGGCCGCCAATGGTGTCAAATCCAGCGAACGTGATCTGGCCCCCAGAACCATATCTTATGAAAGCGGCACTCCTTTTTATGGTCGGGTCGCCACCCGTCGAACTCAGAAGCGTCTAACAGTGGGAATTTTTTGGAATCTGCAGAAATCGAGGACTCCCCCGCTGGGGGGTAGCATCTCCGACGCAGGCTATCTGGACACTGGCGCCATGGTCACGCTCTGTCAGTACACGGGCCAAAACAACGACCAAGGGAATAATGGCACGGTAAGCTTCTTGAAGCCTGGACGATGTCCCAAAGCGCGCTGTGTTCTGGTGGAGCTTCGAGATATATTGGCCAGTCGAAGTTCAAAGCTGCCTTTCAAAAGCATGCTTTCGGTTGTGTTTTGGAACTGTACTTGAGAGGAGTTCCCTTGTGAGATCAGAGATCGGTGACTACTGTCGCTTGGTGTGTTTCGAGTACGAGTTGCTCATTGAGGGCGCGTTCTGCAGAATTAAATGCAAGAAAACAAACAAAAAGGCAATCGAACGCGGCAGCTCCTCGCCAATCTGAGTGATCCAAAATTTTTGACGAGCTCTTCCCTTTAGCTGGTATCCTTGAGTCATCGAGACAGCCCAGAACACTTGATCGTCCGTACTTTTTAAAAGTTCGAGCCTTCAACCCTCATCCCGATTAGACAATCAGGCCACATTGCCAAGATCTATTGCACCGTGTCGCCTGCGGTAACCCTTTGCTTGGTGTCGACCCTTACTGCAAACAAATGCAATCAGCCTGTTGACCTAAACCTTACCGAGCTGCTTCCAATAGTTCTTCCGCTTCGCTTGGCCCTCACTTACTTCCGCCCCCAAGTGCTCTGCCGCCGCTTCTCAAGCCTTCGCCGTTCCTTTGCAGACCCCGTACCAGTACTTCGCTGGGCCGGGTAAAGATGGCCTAGTTATCTTTGATAACCAAGGTAAGCCTTCCGTCTTCTGGACCTCCCTCTCCGACATCCAGACCCATCTTTTAAGCGCCTCCGTTTCGAGTAGAATCCTAATCGACCTCGCAAACCCGCCCCTCATGCCTAAAATGGACCCGTCTCAACTCCCGTTGCCAGGGCTTTGTACTACTACGTAGTAGTCGCTGCCAGCTCCTCAAAGGACAATCTGCATGCCATCATTTCCTTTCCACGCATCTTTGGGTGTATGTCGCGCAGACTTGTACGCTGATGCGTGCGCACTGAGTAAGCGCGAAAGCTCCTCTTTGTAACTGCTTGCATGATTCGAGAACGAATTTCAAACCCCCTACTAACACGTTTGCCCTGCGCTGTGCTGCGCCTTGGCGTTCCCCCTCCTGCCAGACTGCACAAGTAAGTCGCAACCTTCTTTTTTCAGCTGGGACTGCTCATAGATATTCCCAAAAAGCAGACAAGATGCCTTTGCAGCGAGTGGTTTCAAGTGCTGAGCACCCGTTGCTAGTATAGGCACGTCGACGTTTTCGGTGATCGAAAGATTGCTAGCCCTGCCTCGGAAGCAGCAACGCGCAATCCGCATCCATCCCTGGCTTGCATGTGATCTTGTTCGGATCCGCGTTTTGCCTTTTGACTTTTCAAACAGAAAGCACGCCAACGGCACTGAATCTGCTCTTGCCCTCTGCAGATAGAGGACCACCGCCGCCAGCAAGCCCCCCGCCCTCCCCTCCTTCAGCCAACCCCCCGCCCCTTGCAAATCAGCCC
>DF236996.1:128049-252159 GCA_000708835.1 Klebsormidium nitens
CTCTCCTCCCGGTTCCGCCCAGCCGCCCCCTCTTTCCGTCGACTCTCCTCCCGGTTCCGCCCAGCCGCCCCCTCTTTCCGTCAACTCGCCCCCGGGGTCCGTCGCCTCGCCCCCTCCAGACGTCAACTCTCCCCCGGTGGCAACCAGCGCTAATCCACCCCCTGTCTCAATCACTCCCTCTCCCCCGGGCGTGATCTCCTCTCCGCCGTCAGACGTTCCTCCCCCTCCTTTCCCGACGAACGTCGCGTGCGACCCGGCGTCCCCCTTCAAGTTCACCTGCTACAGCAGTGGGGGGGACAGTTCCATCTGCTGCGACACCCCCTGCCCCGAAACTCCGGGCCCGGTCGCGTACTGTTCGGGCCAGCCGTTCCCCACGCTCCCCCCCCGGTCGCACAGGGCCCCGCACCCCCCTTCCCGACGAACGTTGCCTGCGACCTGGACTCGCCCAACAAGTACACCTGCTACAGCAGCACCGGCGATTCGTCGATCTGCTGCAACACCCCTTGCCCCGCAATCCCGACCGCGGTTCCGTACTGCGAGGGTCAACCGATCCCGACGGCTCGTCGGCCCCGCCCCCCCCCCCGTGGCGTGCTCACCCTACTCGCCCCTGCCCTACACGTGTTACGACAGCATTGGCTCCAGCTTCATCTGCTGCGGCGAACCCTGTCCCGGAACCCCAGGGCCTATTCCCGCCTGCACCGGGCAGCCAATCACCGCCATTCCCCCGCCGGGGCTGGCCTCCCCGCCCCCCCCAACGCCGTGCGACCCCGCGTCGAATCGCTCCAACACGTGCTACAACTCCGGGGGGAGCACCTTCGTGTGCTGCGACTCGCCGTGCCCCGCAACGCCGTCGGACGTTCCGTTCTGCTCCGCGCAGCCCATCGTGGCACTCTCGGCGCTTTCCGCGCTGAGCGCGCCGGCCCCGGCCCCACTCGCGGTCACCGTGTCGTTTCCCCCCCCAGCGGAGGTGCTCGCGAGCCCCCCACCTCCGCAGCCCATCGTGGCACTCTCGGCGCTTTCCGCACTGAGCGCGCCGGCCCCGCCCCGCTCGCGGTCACCTTGTCGTCCCCCCCGCCAGCGGAGGTACTCGCGAGCCCGCCCCCGGTGGAAACGACGGCTGCCCCCGCGCCGGCTCCGGACACTCCAACGCCGACGCCAACAGCGACCGTCGCTAGTTCTCCCCCCCCGGCGGAAACGACGGCGGCCCCCGCGCCGGCTCCAGATACTCCGACGCCGACGCCAACCGCGACCGTTGCGAGTTCTCCGCCCCCGTTGGAAACTATCGGGGCGCCCGCGCCCGCGCCGGAAACCCCAACCCCAACCCCTACGCCGACGCCGACTCCAACCGCGACCATCCCAAGCTCACCGCCCCCGGTGGAAACAACGGCGGCGCCCGTGAACCCGCCCCCCCCTCCTCCGAACAACCCACCTCCTCCTCTTGAAACTCCTACCCCTACCCCTACCCCTACTGCCACGGCGAGCGCCGTCGCCCCCACAGCAGAGGGGCCCGCGCCTTAAACACGCTGTTTTCGCGGCGCCAATAATATTGCAGGTGAGGCGTGACGGAATTCGACCTTAGGCTGAACGCTACAGTACGAGACCCTGTTGTTTGCGTCCACAGCTCTTTGCAGGGCCAACAAGAATCTGCGTGGAGACTGCTCAATCAACCTACAACCTAGTGGCCAGCGTTTGCAAGCATAAGCCGCGAATTGTGGGTGAAGCTCCTTGGCGCTTATGAATCTTCTTGCAACAAACACCCTGTTAGCAGTATACCCGACTCAAGACGAGAAGAGTCACGGTATTCAAAGGGAAGAGCCTCTGAATCGCAGTATCAGGTGCAGGTATAAATTGCCGGATTTTTGCTTGTGGCCGGCAGCATCGTACAGATTGGCTGCTGCTGTTCTTGTTGGCCTTCTGAACTGAGTTTGAATCTCGCAGGGTGGACAAATACGAGACGGGAGTGTGATCAAGTAACTTAAGGTGGAACAGAGGAGTTGCTCCAGCGTGACGGCTTCTCGTTTTGGAGTGGAACTAGAGTAGGGAGGATTCTAGAGGAAACAGCGGATGTCCTTCTGATTATGATTTGTTTGCCTGGTGATGAAGGCTGTTTAACTTAGAATTCAAAGACCAGCATAAGGGTGGTTTGAGAGGCCTGAAAAGCTTGCTCGAAGATTGTCTTGAAAGAAGTTTAGATTCTGGCCTTGTGCTTACTTTTCGGGTAAGACACTGAGTCACGTTTGTCAAGTCGTAGTTCTTAGCGGCTGCCAGTGTCGTTGGAGGTCTGAACAAGGCCCTGGGAAAGTCGAGCCTTCAAGTCTGAACGGTGTGTTAGGCACAAACCTCGCTAGGAAAGTTAAAGAGGGTCGTCACGTCGCAACCACTTTGGCACACTCGCGTAGACTTCTTCTAACTATGTCAAGGCCAGCTTTTAGCTAGTGACGCCAGTGATTCACGCTGTGACGCGCTTTCCATGGCTAGCAAGCTTTTAACTTCGATGGACAATTAGTGCCATTCCTCATAATTTTGTGGCGCCCAATTGTATGAGAACCATGCAATCGTTGTCGCGGGCGATTGAGTTTCTTATTCTACATAAGGTTTTGCGTGGCACTGCATCGAAAGCCCGCCTGACATGCCAAGTAATCAGTGAAGTGACTCTCTTACCCGCTGAGCGTCAGTGTGCACCTTATTAGAAATCAGTATACGGTATGCTATTGCAATTAAGGCCATACGTACCAACGTACGTTCATTTGCTAGTGATATCACATGAAAACTTTGGCAGCAAGCTGCCGGCCGCAGATACGACGGTGCGCTGAGCTAGATACTAACCGATCGACTGCTCCACGCAACTAATCATTGAATAAAACCGACTACAATTATATTACGTACACGCGTGCATGGCCCACACATGGCTTGATCGATTATTTATGGACTTACCTACACATGCAGTTGCTGTTGTGCGCGGCCTGTACGTTTCATCATATGATAGGGATATAATAAGACATCATGCATTGACCCGGCGCGGCGCGTGCGCCTAGCTAGCCAGCATGCCATGAAATCATTTGCCAATCGATATCTGCCAGACTGATAAGATAGATAATGATTCTATCAGACGCGGCCTAAACTATGTTTGCAATTGAATGCGTAGTAACGCGCGCGGCGTCAGGCTTTAGACGATTCACCCGGTCATTGCAGCAGAGGCGGCTCTATGGTCTTGAACCAGAGCGCAAACTTAATTATGGGCCAAGCATGATGCATGTACAATTCAATCCATCCACCGACAATGTGAATGTTTCACATTTTACGTTGATCAACATGGCATGCAATTGGGTGATGAACTTCGCACGCCTCACATGCAGTGCATTCAAAAATTTGAACGTATCCGGAATACGCTTCCGCAAGACGATCGATGTGCAAGTCTAGCGAAGCGCTTTAAGTGTGGGCCCCACGCATGACAACGGCTCGATCAACAACGACACAGACTTCCTTCAGTCCGGTCGGGATGTGAATTGATCCATATGGAGTTGGAGGGGCATTATACCTTACTACGCTAGCAAGTACAGTGGAAAAGCAAGCCGTCGCTTTCATACTTTCGAAGAGGTAAAAGCAAGCTCGGTCGCAGAAATGCTCCGGTCTTCCAACTGGCTAGAAACGAGATTATGCTCCAACATGGGAGAACACTTTCGCTATAATGCGCGAGTCGAGTGATCAAGGGAGCGGGAGATATCTAAAATAGATCCGTCTTTACACAGATGCTAATCATACCAGTTTGGAACGGCTATCTAAAGCACAAGGCTGAAGCGGAAGGTCGTTCTGCTCTGCCCACTCTTAGATCGAAAGCTAAGATTCCCGTCCTTCAGCTTACATCTGGATATATTCGTTTGTGCTTCTGGTCGGATCTGTTTTGGAAAATTGGGATTACGGATGACCTTGCATACCAATCTGTATGATAGATTTCGAATTTCCGCTGACATGAAGCCATCTGTATGTACATTGGGGTGACTCCCCAAGACCTTCGAGCCCGCGTTCCTTTGTAGTACACACATGCTGACTGTCGTCGCAAAACGTTGCCGTTTGTTGCAAGTCGTTGGATCGGCTCCTAAGTCTATGACATCTGCTGTAAGTCCACAATATACCCCTTGCGGAAGACACCCGGGTTCAGGCTGGTGCAAAACATAACCGGCGTGATGTCCCTGCCAATGACGAAAAAGAGCACTGGTTATTTGATTTTTTTTTTTTATAAAACGCAGTCACCTCTAAACCGCTGAGATGGTTGCTGCATTTTTGCAGAGAGAGTAGAATTGCGAACCTACTCAAAGTGCAAGCCTACCCGTTAGGTTGTCGTGGTGACCCTCTTCTCGCCTTCCATGAAACGGGATCTAGTTTCGAAAGCATTTAAGAAGGAAAGCCAGCTCGCTTGAGCCCAGCAAAGCGCCGATTCGTTCGGATGCGCTTCCAACCTACGAACACGTGGCTTCAAACCTTGCTCAGTATCCGATCCAACAATTTTCGAACACGTCAGCTCGAAACGGCGGGTTTCGAGAGCGAAAGTGGATTCAAAAGGACCGATTCCTGGGCTGTTTACTACCGAAAATGAATTCCGAGCCGCCTCACACAGCGCGCTGTTTGTCGCACTAACGGGATCGTTTGCAAACGCTTCGTCAATGCTTGACTTGTGGCTCTCTTATTGTCAACGACAGCAACATGTTTCCTCTCGGCTCATGCCTTTCAAAAGAAGCCCCTTCTTGCAAAAACGGTCCAAACCTGCTTGTCACCCGTAACGACTCCAATGTGCGCGCTTCACATGCGCTGCCCTTAAACAGACTCAGGAGAGCAAACTGGGGCGTATTCACACTTTCCAGTCACCACCAGGAGACTCCGAATACCGAGCTCTAAGTCAATGTCCTTACACCACGAAGTCACCATCAAAGAATCAAACCAGCATCATGGTTCGAAGCATTGTTCAGTCGTAAATCGGAGCCCGACACTGACGAGTGCATTCACACCATTATGCTCGCCCTCACCTGTCCCTGGTGTAAAGACGCTCCAACCAGAACGCGTGCAGCTCGGCGACCCGGGGCTCCCACACCTCCCGCGGCGCCGCGGGGTTAACCTGCACGCAGGAATTGGGTCAGCTTAACCAAGTCTTACCAAGTTTGGAAGCGGGAAGCGAAACGTAGACGAACACCCCAGCCCCAAAATCCTGAATCACCTGTACCCCAATGGTCGCTCCGAGCTCCCGGAACGCGAGTCGCAGCGCCAGATTGAGAGTAAAGCGAGTCATCACGATGCAACGATGCTATCACGAAAAGGATTACAGCAAGAATCAAAACGGAGAATGACAACCCAGAACCCTGAAACCCTACAATTCTAAACCCCCAAAATCCAGAACCCTGAAACCCTGTGTCACTTGCACTCCGATGGTCGCCCCGAACTCCCGGAACGGGAGCCGCAGCGCCAGCTCAATCTCCGTGATTTAGAACTTCGAAGCATAAAAAACAATCCTCAAAATCACAATCCAAAGAAGCAAAGAAAGACAGCTAGAAGCAAAAAACAGGTTCTTTAAATGCAACCTAAAAGCCTGTTATCACCTGCACTCCGATGGTCGCCCGGATCTCTCGGAACGCAAGCCGCAGCGCCATATTCAAATAAGCGAGTCAGAGCGAAGTGACACAAGAAAAGGAACACAGCAAGAAGCAAAACGTAGCATGACAACCCAAAAGTGGACAACAAAACCCTAAAAGCCAGAATCACCTGCACTCCGATGGTCGCCCCGAACTCCCGGAAAGCAAGCCGCACCGCCAGGGGATAAGCAGGCTAGTCAGAACGAAACAACAAAGAAAAAGAGAATATCATAACATCGATTAACCCGGAACTTCGACATGGAACATAAAATATTAACCCAGAAACCCTCAAACCGTAGATTACCGTACCTGCACTCCGATGGTCGCCCCGAACTCCCGGAACGCGAGCCGCAGCGGCGCCGGCTGCCGGAAGTAGCCTAGCTGCCAGAGCTGCTCGAGCGTCTGCACGGAGCGACTGCTGATGGTGCGCGACCAGGCTTCGCGGTCGCCGCTCCAATGGGCCAGCCACAGGGCCTCGCCCAAGTCGAGGGGGTCGTCGCTGTGGTAACTGCAGGGAAAGGAGGAGGATTCCGTTTTGGCTGGAACGGTGATGGGCGGTAAAGAACAGGCTCGGTTTGTATGTAAAGCGACTGAAAAGGGGAAGGTTTTGGAGGTGCCCGGATGTTATACTGGCGGAAACAAGAGGGTTACACCGACCAGGTATCAAAATAACGGGAACGAGACAAAAGGTTCCGACCACTTTGCGGACTGGGGGCAAGGGTTGAGTGTTTTCTCTGGGCAGTTGTTGGACCGCGGCAAGAAAGCTTCTGAATCCTTGACCATACGTTGGACGGGCGTTCGTTTGCGACACGCTACGTGGGACGAGACGATGAGAAAGAAGTAAGGTCAGCTGTTTAACACCAAAAGAGTCAGATAAGGTATCGTGCGTCTCATAAAAATAATCACGGAGTCGACCACGGGGGATAGGATCTGCGGCAAAGGTCTCATCTCATTCCATCCAGCTTGAGAAAGAGAACGGCAGCCAAAGTGCAGGGAAAAAAGCGATTCTACCTCCAAAGCAAACAGAATCCAGGCATCTTCACATCTCGAGAACCAGCCTCCCCCGACCACACCCCCCGCCCACCTCTGGTACCGCTTTTGTTTTCTATCTTGAGCCGTACAGTATCTACGGGCACGAATCGCATGCTATGCGGCGGTCTCTATCTCCTAATACGAGGGCATCGAACCACCATCGCATTTCAAGGAACAGTCTCCCCCGACCGCCGTTCCCGCCCGCCTCTGTCTGGTATGTTCCTTTGTCAAATCGTTACAGCAAGCTTGTAGCTTGTAAAACTAAAAATCAACCCTGAAGACACCGCCCCCTTACCCACCCTAACCCCGAAACTAAACCCACCCGTCGGGAGGCTGGCGAGCTCACTATCTTTGGAGCATGATATACTTAACTCGACGCTACTTACCTCTGGTACCGTTTCTCCACCATCTTGCGCATGTCGGCGATTTCCCCCGAGAGCACGTCCCGGTTCCCCGCCACCGCCTGGACGATAAGATATGTCACGTATCCGTCATACGCGTCTAAGTTGCCCTGAGACGGAACCGCGGGGCGGCTCAGGTCGATGCTCGCTTTCCAGATCATGCGCGGGTTGTCCGTTTCGCGGCGGAACACGAACCGGGGGTGTACGGACTGGGCTAGCTGAACGGCCCTGCAAGGGGGGTGGAAGAGAAAATTGTATAAGCTAAGGAGAAGAACCGGAAGAATAGGAAAAGGAGAATCTTCAAACGGAGTAAGGACTTACTTTGTAAAGGGAGAAAAGAGTAGCTAGTGATGACTGCTGACGGTAAGATAAATACGTTTTGGGCTAAATGGCACGCCCTGCAACGCCCGGGGAAGGGAGGCTTGTTCGTGAGCAGATCAGTAACCTGGGAGGGTAAAACAAATGAAACTTTCGCCTGGAAATCTATCGCTCTCAAGGTAAGGGAGAAGGAGATGATCAGCTGTCACGCCATATATTCAAAGGAGAAGCTTTGGTTACTTGTAAGGCCTTGTAAGGGACGGAAAGAACAAGCAACAAAACGATATTCGTCTTCTGGGCAGGTCGAGGAGGAAGTGTTCGTGACGGTTACGGGTCGACGTGAGAAAACCTCATCTGATGAGACGCCCTGCAGGAAGGGAAGCCGCAGGGAGAGCACATACTAGAATGGAGGACTTCCTTTTTGATGCGGAAACGAAGGAGAGGGTTAAGTGGTGACGGGTGAAAGTTGAAATATTTCCGGAACGGGCACTTAGAGCATGTTTGAAGAAGAAAGTGAGGGCTCAGAGCTGAGAGATTCTGCTCTCTGGCAAAGGACATGAGGCGGCGACTGCTGACACCTGGACGTTACTCGTGTTTGATCGGGGTTGGACACATAGGGTTTTGCGAGAAGCGAGGTCACGTTTTGAAGGAACGGACGGTGGCGCTAACAATCAGCGGCGGGGAGTTTGACATTGTCACTTGAGGGCTCTTTAACGGGTCCGTTGATTAGAAAACAAACTGAGAGTCCAATTGAAAATATATCGGGAAGGCGTGAACACAGATATAACAGGCGGAAGACCAGAGTACCTATGGTTTACATATCGTTCATTTGTCCGGCAGATACAGAGGGTAGTTCTCAACTAGTGAAAAGCAGTGACTGTTCGGAAGCAGCTCACTCAACATCGTTAGCTTCAGCAACGGAACAGGATTTAGAATCAGAGAGTCCGAGCCTCCGTGAAAGCATAAGAGGGACGCAAAGAAAAGGAGCCAGCATCAGAGCCAGTTCCGGACAATTTTGACACTATAAGTGGAATGCAATGAGCGAAATAAGCAGGAAGGGTACGTTGTACGCTGGACGGCTCTGTTCCAAAAGACTGTGGATGCTTGCGACACAACACGATCGCAGCAGCGGGGTCATCACAGCCGTCCGATGTTTTTACGATCTTGCGTATTTTCACAGTATGCTCTGAACGTCTCTAAGATTTAGGGCGATCCAGGAAGTTTTTTCCTTGCCACACTTCTCCTGTCTTTCTTCTCAGAAGGTAGTGAAGACTACGATCAGAAAGAGTTCCGTGTCTCAACCAGTACCTCAGAATGCACAAACAGCGGAATGGCCACCGAAATGAGCGGCAGAAAAACAGAAAGACAGGCGCATCAGCGACGCCCAGATAACGCAGCTGCTGATATTTCTGTAGGAACGACGCCGCTCTTCTTTTACATTTTTGAAAGCGGACCCCGGCCCGCTCAGTAGGCTACAGCAAATCTATAAGCCTTCGCCTGAACGGATAGATTCAGACGTTCTCTTTTAAAGTCCTCTTCGTACGAGCTGACCTGCGCCTAGTAGACGGGCCGTCTAAGGACTCTGGACAGTCTTTCCGCGTCTAAGCACAAATTCAAAGCGACGTACTCATCTTGAAGGGATGCTCGGAACGCAATTCCGGAGAAGACGAATGACACCAAGCATTAAAAGGACCGGGCGAAGCAAAACGACGTCCTCAAGAGGGAACGGAGGCTTGCTATGAACGGCTCAGTAAAGCAGCTGCTTTCATGGGCCAAAGAAAATTGGGCCAAGAAGATTTACAGCTCCCAAAGCCATCATAGCCCTTGTCTTGGTTGTTTCCGCCCATTCCTCTAGTGTCTCTAACGCCCGCATGAGGAAGGTGCAGATCCAAGCTGAACGATCACCACCATACTGGACTTGACTTGATTGCTACCAGCAGAATGCTCAATGACGAGATAACAAGTGCTGGAGAATGATTTAACCCTTTTGGCAAAAGTGATTGTGAACTGGTCCGCTGCTGAGAAGGCAAACGAAAATATAAGCGAAAAAAGAGACGGGGAAGGCGTATGTTCTCGAACAACGTCATGACTCAGCAGTAAAGAGCGATAATCTTTAGAGAACGTCATCTTCGCGGCTGATACACAAGATGAATCTGGACTGTGGGATGTACATCACGTTCGGAAGCATCTCAATGAATAGCAAGAGCTGAATAAAAACCTAAGAGCCCATTCTGGAGCAATGGCAAAAGCATAAGTTGCACGCAAACGAGCTGTAAAGCGTGAATTGTGGATTGTTGCATTTTCTGCATGGATGGCTCCGTCCAAGCAGAAGGCTTGATTGCAACGCAGCGTGGTCGCAGCAGCTTCATTCGTCACAGCCGTCCAAAGTGTAGTCTGCGTAGCACAATCCCCTCTCGACGTTTGTCTAAAAATATAAAGCATTCAGAAAGCCAGCATCGTGGGCGCTTCTGTTATTTCTCCAGGCGACCCAAGTTGTCAGGCTTTGTGCAAAAGAGCGCGTTTCTCCAGCCAATCCAGAAGGCATAGATTGGAACCAATCTGTGCCGGTTGCCGACGAGAGAGGATGAAGGAGAGAAAGCACGAGGCGAACCATGGCAGAAAAACATGATGTTGCTTTGTGAGGAGTGCCAAAAGGAACCTCTCACAACAACATTATAGACAACTTTGAGGTACTTGACTGAGTCCAAGATAACCAAAGCCTTAACAAAAAAGCGAGACGTATTTGAGTTAAGTTGACCAGCACCTGCACTGGACCGGAAAGATCTCTACTACTGTTGTCTGCTCGCGAATGGGCAGTTTTTCAGCACGACGTGGATGCATACGTATCTTGAAGGGGTTGCGAGAAACAGGGTCCAAGAAATGAGGGAGTCCAAGAAAAGAATCAGGAGGAACGGGCGAAGTATCAGAAGTCCTCGAGAAGAAAAGACGGCTGGCTACAACGGCTCAGGAGAGCAAAACCCCTCCAAAATTCTTGTGCTAAAAGATACATGCCCAATGCAGCACCCATCAAAGCTCTATATGTACCATGTTTTTCTGGGTTTACTTCGCCCATTAATCTTGTGCATCTGACCGTTTATGTAGGTTCCAAGATTCTGATTGGAGTTACCAATGGTATATGGTCTCAGATTCTATGCTAGCTACCGCCCGATTCAACCTCCCTGGATTGTAAAAGTTGCGTCTTTCAGATGCAAAGGAGGAAACGGAAGGGTCAGCGTTCTGCCGACAATTTGACTGCAAATCGTCCCTACGGGTGGCAAACCGGAAGCACAGAGACGCGCCGTCCAGAATAGTAAAATCCACCTGAGCGACCCGCCTTAACGGCACCTCGAACGCCAATCGTTCGCTTTTGCAGGCTCAGCTTGCTGACGACATTTCTGGCATTCCCTTTTTGCCAGCATTTCATAGCTTATCGTCACAGCCCTGAACTCAACCATGCGGCGCTCCACTCAAGGACGTGAGTCGCTGCACCTATTGTGGCACTCCGCGTTTTGTTGAACGACCATAGCCGTTGGACAAGCCTTCAGAATCTCTGACGGCTGCACAGTCGGACTTTGAGAGCTGTAACGCAGATCGAGTGGCGTTAAATTCTACAAGATTTAGTGGAGACGCTCGCAATGTAGAATCCCGACCGGACTGAGCTTCGGTGCTTGCGGCTCAGACAGTCGTAGCTCTGGCAAAGGGCAATTGACCAGCCAACGCTCGCTGACTTCCTCCTAGCCCTTGAAGCCCTTCGTTTCCGACATGAGTTTGGTCGCTGCCTTTACGCTTGGTCAACATCTCGCAAAATCTGCCAGCCAATTGGAAAAAGGAAGGTTTCAGTAACAGCCGGCGCCGATTTCTGTACTCTAACAAGTCATGAGAAGCAGGTTCGTCGAGCGGGTACAAAAAGCCGTCATTTTAGTAATTACGGACTTATAACGGGCAACTTCGACCTTTGGCCCACGCCGTCTCTGAGCTTGTACCTTACCGCAAGTGAGTCGGACCACCCACCTCGAACATTGGTCGTCAGGTCCCTTACCAAGTATCAATGATACCATTTTGACCACCGAACGAGAATCGCTTTAGGCAAGTGTCAGAAAATGTTTCTGAGACAGTACTATCATGTGTCACGTTTGCCGCATCACAAGGGTCAAGACGGATTTCGGACAGCTGTGCAGTAACTTCTTTTTGAACGAAATCTTCAGTGGTTCAAGGCGGGGGGGGGATCATCCGACTCGCTATCAAAGAAGTCATCCTTCTGGTGCAGTGGATGCGAAAACGAAGCAACGAACACAAGTTCGCCCGGACTTCAGATCAAAAAGCGGTTGATGCCGAATCTGGCAAACGAGAATGACTGACAAAGCCGACGAATTGTTTATCAGTTGCGAACCTCGATGAGCCACTCCAAGCACACTTCTATCGCACGGCTCAGCCCTCGTCGACCCTGCTGAGCACATACTGCCCAGGTATTGAAAACATCAGAGCCGGCCCTTGAAAGGAATCAATCTATATGTCCGCTGAACTTCAGGACCGTGTATTTCTGGCGCAAGTGACCACCGTGCTCTTTTCCACTCAACGCCCCGGGAAGTTCAAGTTGAAGATGGTCGCTCCGGGTAGAGCAGCGAGCCTGACAATCGCAGAGTCCGGATCTCCGGATGGCCCTTCTTTAAGCGGCATCGAAAAAGAAGTGCACCAGAGGAAAGCCCTGCCAAATGCCCACAATAATGATCGACCAGAGCGACGTCGCTGCATTGGATGGGATTGCAGGGGAGAGCTAAATTCAGACAATCAACGCAAGAGCTGTTTGAGGCAGGCGAATCGTATAAATGACTCCGGTTCGGTTAGTTCGCTTTGAGGTCGAGTGAAGCGCTTCGGGTCAATGTCACCCTCAATACATTCTAAAGAGCACCGCTTGGAAAACGGCAACAAATTCCTCGCATTTGATGCCCAATATCAGAAGGTTAAGAAGGGCTTTTTAAGTGTTGGAATGCTTGACGTTTTGGGTTGAGGCGTACGTTCTCCTCAAACATCCAGCTAGAAATTCTTATTGCCCCTTTGGAAAACTTCCAACATCGTCATCAATTTGCCCAGGGTGTTCCACGTAAGTATTCCAGACTGAAACGAAATAGGCCTCAAGCACTGCACGCGTCTGTGGCGCTGTCTTGTCAATTCTTAATTGCGGTTTGCAAGAGTCTTGCTGTGCCAATCTACAATGTTTCCGAACCACAGCAAACTGCTCGATGCTCCGAGTCTTAGTAGACCAAACTTAAATTCCATGTTTGAATGCTTTAAAGCACTGAGAATACACCAGCAGACGTGACGGAACAGACCGAGCGTCGGGCGAGTGGGCAATGAGTACTGGATCGCCGGCCTAAGCCACCAGCTACTGGGCTGGCAAAATACGATTCAGCAGGCTTGTCACGTCCGTAATTGCCACACCTCACAAATTTCAGTCAAAGCACGTTGCAATCTGCTCGACTGGATACCGAGTCCGGGTTTGAACAACCAGCCGGCGACCCCACTGACTCTTTGCGATGGCCCACCAAAGGTCTGGGCAAAGGAACAGATGGGGCTTGGCCCGAAAATACTAGCTTTACACTTGCACTAAGCTCTACTTTTGAGGGGGACTGAAGCCGCTGCCATTCAGTTCAAAGGTGAGAGTTTGCAGGCACCGAATGAACGAGTCTTTTGGAGATTTGACGGTACGGGAAGATTGAACCGTTCACAGAAGTCGCTCAGCGTTTTCCGGAGTGCCGCCCAAGTTCCCCGAGCGATTATGCGGATGCAAAACCTCGCCAGAGCGACGAGAACATCTTGCCATGTCAGCGAGAGCTAGAGCGCTTATCAGAGCTTGCACTGGGAAGGAATCATGCATGCAATCAAGCGAGCTGCGGGCTCAAAAGTCATGGAAAATTGGTGAAAGGGGATGAGGAACACAGTTTTCACTCCCTTTCCACAAGCAAATCCGGTCGTAAGCTAAGAAACCTGAGAAAGGCGTACTTGGGTACATTATGGGGGAGCGTGAGGGCTTCATTTCAGCAGAAGCGAGGGCCAGGTAAACAGAACAAAGTAACAGTCAATCCGGACCCAGAATATCAAGAGCTTCAAGAGAAGATCGAGAGCCCGTTCTGAGCAGTCGTGAAATGATAAGAAGAACGCGCGCATCGCTTACTTCTTCGCAGGGACGGCTCCGTCCCATACGGAGATCGACTGGCTTGCGACACATCACGGTCGCAGCAGCTGCTTCATCACAGCCGTCCACGTCTTCCATAAGCGTGCCCACTTTCGCAAATCTACCTTACATATGGAAAGTGTCAAGAGCGACTTAGAAAGATGCCACCATGGCGCTTCTTCTGTTCCTCGCAGAAGGTCGTAAGTACGGGCTCTTTGCAAAATGGTTTCGTTTTTCTGAAGAACCTCAGAGTGGACCAGCCCGTCGGAACGAGCAATTAAACGCAGACATAAGCGAGAGGCATAAGCTCTTTCCAGAGAACGGTACTGATCCTGATACACATGTATGGACTGCAAGCACGATTCTCACTGGAGGTCAACAAGATTGTTTGAAAGCCGACTCGGCACAGCATGCCTTAGCAAAAGCCTTTGCCTGCCTCCATATTGTCACAATTGGCGCTAAGGTTTTTCCACGCAAGTTAATGAGACCCGAGAATGGGCGTTTAGGTGCCTACTTTCATTGCCTGAAAAGCAGTGCTTCGATGCAACGTGCACGCCGCCCTTTTGGAAGGTCAAGCCCGTGGTACAAACTGACCCGAGCGGCAGGATCACTGTTAGGTATTGGTTTAGAACGAGAAAACAATCCTTAGAGAATCTTCAACGACCGTTGCAAGTTTTCCTTGAGACTCAAAACGAAACACAGAAGATTCAGCAGCATTTTGCCTCGACATGACGTTGAATGGTTGAAAGCGCTTGCAGCCAAAAGCCAATCGACGCGCCGTCTGGGGTTCGATTGGCCAGCGCAACCGCATAGATGGCACCCAGAGCGTAGTCTATCACTGTTGCTGGCTTAGGTTGCTACTTCGTGTGACAATCTCTAGTTGCCAGGAGTTGGTAGCTTATCATCACAGCCCTGACCTATTATGCGACACTCCCACTGGAGGACCTGAGTTCCCGCATTACTTGTGGCACTCCGCATCTGATGCCACGACCATAGCCGCTGGACAAGCCTCTGATTGCTATAACGGCCGCACAAACGATACTTTGATGCCGTAATCAAAGTCCAGGGGCGATAAGAGCGATCAAACGGTGAGGCCCCCGAACTGGCAGCTTGAGTGGTCCTTTCCGAGATGCTCGATCTTCACTAGAGGCGGCTCAGAAAGTCGTCCAAGATACGCTGATGACGGACGACCGACCAGCCAACGCTGTTTGGCTTCCTCATAGCCCAAGGACTTTTTTGTTTTCGTAGTCGAGATTCTATTGGGCGACTCAGACGTGTGTGGTGATGCCATGGTTGAGCTTTGTACCTTACCACAGGTACGGACTCACCCACCTCAAACCGTGGTCGTCAGGGCCCTTACTTATCTTTGACAAAAAACCTTGACAACGTTTGTCTGACTCAATCATCGAACGGGATGGCTCAAAGCATGTTATCATGCCATCGGGATCAAAAAGCGCTCTATGATTGTGTGATGTTGTGTCATGGCCCAATACATGGTCGAGATGAATTCCGCACAGCTGCCGGTTCGCTCCTTTCTCGGCAATCAAATCTCAGCACTGTTGAATCCTGCCATGCTTCTGACTCGCTCGTAGAGAAGCTGCCGAAAGTGGCTGTCGCAGTGGATGCGAAAACGAAACGACGTAGCCGAGCTGGCGGCGAATCCACAGCAAATAAAGAAAGGATGTCTGATTCAAACAGCGGACATTTCGGGTAAGGCACTCCAAGCGCCGTCTATCGGGCGGCTCAGTTTTCATGGCTGCTTGAGCCCATACTGCCCAGTCATCAGGTACTGAGAACATCAGAGCCGGCCCTAGGAATGATTTCACTTCTGCTTGCTGAACAAGGATCGAACATCTCTACTGAGTCCGCTCATCAGAAAGTGACCGTCGTTTCTGCTCAACTGGAGCGGAACATGGTCATCTTCGACAATGCGAGACAAATGCCGAGTCTATCGTAGACAAGAAAAGTTTCCAGATAGAGGCTGTGTCCGAGCAAGAAGAGGCCTACTGGATGGTAGAAACCGTCCTGAAAAATTGAAGCGGGTGACGTGGCGCCCATAATTGTGATCTGAGAGGTTGCAACGCATTATTTTGAACGGACATTCCGTGTCCCCAAAATTATCGGTCACACGCTCAGACGGAAAGAAACGGGAAGAGCTGCGTGGCAGATGGTCTCTTAAGGGACGCAAGAGGAATAGATAAACAAGTACAAGTGATCTTAAGAACAATCAGATCAATGATCTTCATCGCTTTGACTGATTCAGGATGAATTGAAAGACGGCTCTGGGCTTAAAAGGGCTGTGGCCGTAAATCCAACGCAATCTCACGAAATCTCGTCACGACCCTGTCTCTAGTCTCCATGGAACCCCCGTGAAAGATATTTGGCGGCACCTTCAGCGACAAATTTCGTGCAATAACCAAATCGCCGACCCGTATAAGGAGGGCAGGTGGTCAGATTGTGCTACTCCAGGAGATTCCGCCCGCCGCGAATCAGCAAGAGTCTGCCGCACACTGAGAGACTTCTGCCGAAGCTCGACTCCCACGAACTAGATGGAGTTCCGTTTTTACGAAGTTAAGCCGATCCAATATTCCTTCACAACAGCGCCCACAAAAGGGAGCGGCAACCATGTGTGGAACCTTCCGAGACTTTGGGGTGGAGATTTTCACCAAACTGCACACAAAACCAAGCGCCAGATGCTCATCGTAGAGAAGAGTCAAAATGGATCCGAGTATCAGGATGCATAACTGGATTTTGGTACACGTTACATGGCCGAGCTGACGTGACGACACAGACCCTAGCGTCGGGTGATTAGGAAACATAGTGGCTCGCATGCAGACCGCGGGAAACAGCCTCTGGGCAAACAAATGAGCCCAGCGGACTTTTCGAAGTCATCATTGCCATTTTCGACCGTTTAAGATTGGTAGAAAGCAAATCGCTTTCTGCTTCAAGCATGAAAAAGAAAGAGTGCCACAGGTTCAGATGTAATCGACCAGCCTACGCCATTCATTTTGACCCTTTTCGATGGCCGATTGCAGTCGTGTTCCTGAAATGGTGCAGAATCCCGTTGAAACTCGGTCTCAACCTACCAGGCTGACACTTGCACCAAGTCCTGACCTTGAGAGAATCCGGAACCCCAGCCGCTGCCTCAAAATGGAGTATTGAACGGTTTATCAATGTTCCGTAATATTTTACTAAGTCAAGAGGCAAGCCAATATTGAACGGTCTAAATGGTAACAACTCGTTTCGAACCAACCAAAGTTGAAGTCCGGGAAGCGTCGTGAAACTGATGGGTCGCTTTGACGGTAAAAATTAGCAAGCGCAAGCATCGAAAGCCTGGCCTAGAAAGTAAAGGCTCCGGGCGCCAGTGCTTCGAAAGATTGTGGAAGGAATTTGCCTACCTGATTGGTTACTCGAATTTTCGCAAAATCCGGTCGTGATCTAAGCAAGTTGGGAAGGGTGTTGTCCGGTGCAGTAGATGGGGAAGCGTAAATTGTTTGTTTCAGCAGAAGCAAGGTCAGCTGTACGGAACAAAGCGACACTCCTTCCGGTGCCAGAATATCCGGAGCCGTCATATCAGGAGCCGGAATATCAAGAGCCGGACGATCGAATTTAAAGCGGACATTGAGAGCACGTTGTGAACAGTCGTGAATTGACAAGAAGAAGGAGCGCATCGCATACGTCTCCGCATGGACGGCTCCGTTACAAACACTGCAAGCAGCTTGCGGTATAGCGCGGTCGCAGCAGCGGCTTCTTCACAGCCGTCCACGTGTTCCATAAGCGTGCCCAGATCGCAAATCACCAATTAAGTGAAGAACACATAAACAGCGACACAGATGCTACCATGGCGCTTTCTTTGTTTCTCTCAGAAGGTCGTTACTATGGGTTTTTTGACAAATTGGTCCCATTCTAGATGAAGAACCTCAAAGCGGACCAGCCCGTCGAAACGAGTAGGTGCACGCAGATCTAAACGAGAGGCATAAGCCATTCCCAGAGAACGGTACTGCTGATATAAACTGCAAGCACAATCCGCACTGGAGCTTCAATAAGAGTACATGGAAGGCGACTCCGCACGGCAGGCCTCAGCAAAAGCCCTCGCCTGCTTCAATACTCTTACTCTTCTTGGTAAGGGCTTTTCGCTTACGTTAATCAAAACCGAGAATGAGCGCCTAGGTGCCTACTTTGCACGCAAATAAGCAGTGCTTGATACGACGCACGTGCTGCCATATACTGGAGGGGATGCTAGAGCCAAATCCCAGAAGCGAGGAATTTTTTGAGAGGCACTGAAAGAAGCAGGCGAAGCGGAGGACGTCCTTAAAAACAAGAAAGGCGGTTGACTGTGGACGGCCCAGTAGAGAATCAGCACCTCGAGATTATTGAGCCGAAAGAGACGGGCCCAATACACCACTACCATCAGAGCCCTACTTAGGAATGATCTTACTTCTCTTTGCCCATCATCCATCTGGTGCTTCTGACCCGCGGCACATGAAGGTACAAACTGATCCGAGCGAAATGGTCACCGGTGAACGTTGGGCTGGAAACAAGAAACATTCCTCAGCAACCTTTTTACGATTGTTGCGTCCTTTTCCAACTCCAGAATGCGACAAATAATCAGCGTTGCGCGTGCGATTTGTGAAAAATAATAAGGGCTGGCAATCCGAATTCCCAATGATGCGCCGTCCAGAGTGAGATCGGCCTGCGCGACTGCAGAAACGGCGCCACGAGCGATTTATTACCACTTTCGCTGGCTCGGCTCGCTACGAACCTGTGACAATCCCTTTTTGCCAGCAATTCATAGCTTATCGTCACAGCCATGAACAAAATGCGACGCTCCCACTCGAACACTTGAGTGCCCGCATCACTTGTGGCATTACGCAATCAATCAGCCGAAGATAGCCGCCGGACAAGCCTCTGAATCTGATAACGGCTGCGAAAACAAAACTTCAAGGCCGTGTTAGTCAAAGTCGAGGGGCGTCAAGGGTGTCAATACAACGGTGAGAGGAAGCCCCGAACTGGCAGCTTGAGTGGCCTTTTCCGAGATGCGCTTCGGCATAGACGGCTCAGAAAGTCGTGGAGATAAAGTGTTGACGAAGGACGACCGCTGGCAAACTTCCGTCATAGCCCCCGGAGATTTATGTCTTCGTAGTCGAAATTCTATTGTGCGACTCAGATGTTTGTGGTGATGCCACCTTTAAGCCTGTGTTTTACCGCAGGTACGGACCAACCATGCCTCAAACAGTGGTCGTCAGAGCCCTTACAACCCCCAGTGAAACTCCTTAACAACATTCGTCCAGACTACGATCACCGAACGGGGATGGCTCAAGGCATGTGATCATGCGTGGATTCAAACCGCTCTAAAACTTCCTTATGTTGTGTCATGATGGGTGCACACAAGGGTCAAGACAAATTCCGTACAGCTGTCGGGTAGTCCCTTTCCCGACGACAATGTCAGCACTTTTGAGTTCCGCCATGCTCCTGACTCGCTCGTAGAGAAGCTGCCAAATGGCTGTCACTGTGGATGCGAGAACGAAGCAATGAGTACGAGCTAGCCCAATTTCGATCAACAAAACATACGATAGAAAAGCGCGTCTAATTCAACCTTTAGAAAACCTCGGGGGAGCCATTCCACGAACCATTTGTCGGACGGCTCAGCCTTCTTGACGTCCTGAGCAAATACTGCCCAGTTATCAGGTAGTTACAACATCAGAGCCGGCCCTAGGAATCAGTTCGCAAGACTTCCTTTTCTGCTTGCTGACCAAGGACTGTAGATCTCTGCCGAATCTGCTCATCGGAAACTGACCGTCGTTCCGCGCAACGGGACCGGAACCTGGTCATTCCGATGAGGCGGCAAGAGATATCATACAATGACTTCAACCGATTAAAAAATTCAGTCGGCAATATAATCAGTATACGACTGAGATAATACACCCGAGATTCGTAACATCCAGACATTCCTGAAGGCCTCGCCGTTGAGCACTTTCCATACGACATTAATGCCGCTGAGGGAGAGCCTACGGAAGACCCACGACTGGAGTGGAATCACAGCGACGCTGCGTCAAAGCGGAGCTGCCGACGTGGTACTTCGGATGCAGGCAATACGTGGGTTAGCGGATCGAGGCAGTCAGGTAAACCTTGCTGAGCCCACTCGAACAGTTTTCATCAAAGAATCAAGTGAAAGCGCTGTGAGTTACTATCATGCTTCAAGGCGTTTTGATATAAGCACCCCAAAACGATCTACTCTAGAAGCAAAGGGAATCCTTGAGGACAGGGAAAAGATTCTCCGCGTCCAACTGAAGCGTGGCTCAGAGAAAAACCTTCAAAGGCAAACTGGGTACAAAGGAGGAAGTCTTTCCTAACGACCCAGCGTACATCTTTCATCGCCTCCTAAATTAGAACGACCAATATACTAAAACTTCTGTTTTGTCTACACATTTCCTGCAAGTTTCACGCAACCGTCCGCACTAGAAAAGCAGCCTCAAGCACTGCCCAATCATGAGGCGCTGCTTTCAGTGCTAACAGCCAAATCCACAGAAGTTCGCACTAGCCTAGCGTTTGAATGCGTTGCCGAGGAAGGATATTTCAATCCAGAAACCGGCGTCTTGGAAAGTTTTCAAGTCCGCGATAGACTGACATGCGTCTGCGACGGTGATCGAAACGGTTGTAATGTTACCCGTGTCGGGCTTCCAGCATCGTCCACATATTACGTCAACTGTCAAGCGTCCTTCACTCCACTTACACTCGATAAGCATCGCAGGGCTACCTGCTGAGTTGCGCAGAGCAGACTAATGGCCTTCTCTGATTCGCTCTGCGTTGTAGCTGATCTGCATTGAGTCTTTTCCCAATCGAAGACCCGAAGTCCTACACCGGTTATGGCAGTCGAGGCGACGATTATTGCCGTAGCACAAGCCTTTGACGGCAAACCGGCTGCCCAATAGGTTACTCGAAACTGAAATGAAAGTCAGGAATTTTAACAAGAGCTCGCTGACGAACCCAAGAACCCTGATGTTGAGAACTTATCATTGAAATGCAATTCGATACATGCGGCTCAGGAAGTCATAGTTATACGACAGACTTCGAAGAGGACGCTTATTCCGCCAACGCTTGCTGACCTCCTTACAGCCATTTGATCCGCTCTTCTTCCAAGCGCGAGTTTGGTGCCTGCTTACGATTGCACTTGGGCAAAAATCACTTCAAGAGCTGCCACCTACTTTTGAAGAAATTCTCAGAACCCCGGCGCCAAAAAGTGGGCATTGATAATGCGTTAAAAGCGACTCGGCTTTTGGATGAAAGAATGTTGCTCAACGGCCTCGAACTAGTGTTGGGCGGGTCTGACGATTTAGAAGAGACGGGATGTGAGCCTGTATGGCAAGTATGGCCCACCTGTCTCAAAGGCCTCTCATCAGAGGCCTCACAAGCATTCGAGGCCAACCCTACGATCGCAAGCGTTTTGACGAAACTACACAGAAGCATGCATGGGTGTCACCGGGACTTTGACACCAGAGACGAGCTTGATAACGACGTGGAGCTTGTCCAAAAAGCGGTGTAATACGGCTCCCGAAGAACTTATAAGGGGCTGCGTGCAGTCGTAATCAGATCTGCATGAAGGGTACAACATCCCTATCAGCACTCGAAATCCCAGTGCCAAAGCATATAGTCAGTCTGGAGGTAGTCAACGAAGCAATCTGCCGTCCTTGTCCATAAAATTGTGAAGGCTCAGCAGGGCTGAAGGAGCAGTGAGACTTGCATGCGCCCATCGCAAACCGCTCGCCTCATAGCCATTTATAAAACTTCGTAAAATTCCCCGCAACGTTTCAGTATTATTGACACACTCACGCACTCGCTGGCTCCAATCCGGTTGGCAGTCTGGAGTACGTGAAATGGGTTCCGCCTTCCGTATCAGTCGCTTCAAGCACGCAATACAATATCAACAGGGAACAACAACGACCAGTGGGCAGATTTGCCGGCCCTAAGATGCGAGAAGCAACGTACGTCCCGTAATGTCCGAGCGCTGGCCCAAAACATACTCCGACACTGCGCGTCGGACGAAAATCATCAGCCTCTGGACTTCCGATTTCGGCTAGAGTGTACATGAGCTGCACATTCGAGTTTGTACCATGCCGCGCAAGAAGCCGCTGTCGTTCAACCCGGGCAAGTAGCGACATTGAACACTACGAAGGAAAGGGATCTGCTCCAGACGATGAGTGCATTCAGAAGAGAGACTGGACGTCAGACACCGTGACGGCCCTGTTTCGAAAGCGACTTGGTATTAGTCAGAGTTGCCACCAAAGGTCGCAGGGCGCACGTCCCTTCCTAAACCGGCTCAATGACTTGGCAGCTGCCGTGCGACACAACGTGATCGCAGCATCGGCGTTCATCACAGCCTGCCCCCCTTTGGAACTTATCTCAAGAACGAACAATATTATCATCCGCGGTCATGCCTGTTATCTGCAAAAGGCCTTCCTTCACGCCCTTCGCCAAAGCACTTGCTCAACAGAATCAACACTCTCAGAGTGCAGAGTCTTAGGCAAGTCTGCCGGAAAAATGAGCGCCGCTGAAAACCAGATCTCGAAAGCGGCAAGAAAGCCATGCCAAGAGCACGAGAACGCTGGATGCAGTAACTAATATATACCGTCCGCATCGGCTGTCGAGACACACGCTTTCCAAAAAGAGAATCCCGCACAGGCCAAAGCATGCAAGATGTGTAGGCCTCTCCCTGGTTCGGATTTGAATGACTCGGCTTACATAGCCTTACAGGTTGTAAGCCGACCCGCACCTAGACAGCCAGTCTAGGTGCGCGAGACTGCTCAAGGAAAAGCAGTGCTCAATGTGACGCACATGCAGATTCCTTTTAAGGAGATCAGAAAAGCTAGCATCCAAGTCACGGAGGAATTATCACACAGACATCCGAAGGAACGGGCGAAGCAGCATTTCCTCAGGAGAGAGGGCGGCTAGTTAATCGAATGACGTTGCTTGGGCAGAATGATTATAGCCACCATTAAAAACTTTCATAGCCTTTCCCTATGTCCGTCTTGAGCCAAACGCCTGGGCCTTTGATTACCTCGTGAATTAATCGAAGCTACAGCTTCGCTCAGGCGTCACGAACAGGGTCTTAGATTCTGATCAGCAGACTATCCTCGAAACCTCGTCTTGCGTCCTTCAAAGTTCAAATCAGATAGTGAAAGACAAAAGAACCAGCACTTTGCTTGACTTTGGTCTATGAACCGTAGTGTACGTCAGAATGAGAGAGGGGGTTGGTAAAACACAGTTGGACATCAGCAACAGACCGTGGAGACGAAGGGAACAGATATTACCGACGGCTCAGGAAAGAGAAGGATCTTCTCGTGGGCCTGTACGTTTGACGAACGCTGTGATCAGCCCAACTTCGGCATCAGAGCCAGAATAAGGACGGCATCCATGATCAAATCAAAAGATCTGAGATTTGGCGGAATCGAAACGCCGACTTCCAATCTGAAGAACAATGCGCGATTCACTTTTCAAGATTCTCAACAGGGCATACGTGCAAATCGAACGCCTCTTTCTGGCTCCTTCAATCGGAGAATGTTAGCGGGACACAGGGAACTCAGCCATCGACACATCTGAACCCTTGGATGAATCCTTCGAATCTTGAGTACATCATTCTGCTAAGAATTATTGTAGCCCCTTGAAGGATTCCCTTACAAGATCTTGGTTTCGAAGGACTTGAGTGAATATCAGCCGAGTTGTTACTTTAGGCTACTCCAGCAGCGAAGAATGTGCACACGGAACCCCGGTGCAGAAGCATGCTAGGACGAGAACCTTGTAACAACCAAACGAACCAACTACCCGGTGCCGGGTTGGCACCTCCGAAGACTTGGAGCTTACAAGAAGTCTCACAGCTCATGGCTTCCGTACACAGCCTCATATACTTGGAGGGCTTGAGCTTTCAGAAGTCACACACGTGGGAATTGATGCCCGCCTTGGCAGTTGACGAAGTTTGACAAAAAAGAACCATATACAATAGGCAATCCATCAGGACCGATAAGATTTGACTTGTTTAGTAGATGCGTCAGAGGAGACTTGGGCGATAAGGCGGACTTGAATCCGCTCCCTGGATGCGCAACCCATCGGCCTCTCTCGACAACGCTTCTCCGCTTTCCGTTCTGACGTGGACTTGGAAGTCTGCGTTTGTGCTTCAAGGAAAAGGACAGTCAGAATGCTTCCCTACATACATCAGAAAGACGAAAGAGTCCGTCTATTGTCGGATTAAACGGCTCAGAACCACCGCAGGATGGCAGCCCTGGATGGACATCCCATGGGCACCGGGATCACAGCCTTTCGCATGCAATTATGAAGTCAATCTTTGGAGTAGTCGAAGAACCAACTCGTCGAACGATTTGGCCCCTGGGATCCCATGCATTAGAACTTGATATAGGATCTGCGTCGCAAAAACTGCGCGGAGCCTTAGCTCCAACTTCAGCATCCAATCGACGGCGATGGCAGAGGAAAAGGATGAAAAATTGCATAACCTAGGGCGCTGCCACGTGGCGTCGCTCGTACGCGGCTTGCCTTGCAATTGCTGCAGCCTCGCTACTTCGTCTGGTTGGTTAAGATCAGCCTGCTGACTGCACGGGACGTTGTGATGCTCAGGAGCATTGAACACCGGACGGCGAAGGACCCTTGTCCAAGGAACCGAACCTTGAAAAGCAGAGGACGATCGTGCAGCCTACCAGACCCAAACCATCAACAACGCCCGCTCTCCTGCATTCTTGAAACACACTTTCTTGGTTGTTTGCTTTTTGAAACCACCCCCAAGTAACCGCTTGGCTGAAAAGGGCCCATTGGGAATGTACATAGCCAAATCATGCCAAGGGGTTGAGTTGGCAGGCGCGTGGAGTTCCTTGCACACAGCGCCTTGTTTTGCCCTATATCTTTGTACAGGGCCAGCCTGTTGACTGGCTCGACGGTGGAAAAGGTCCCTTCAAGGCCTGACGAAAAAGAGGAAGAGATCGTTGAGGTAGAGTACAACGGAGGTCCGAATACGGCCACGTATATAAGAAGACGCCAGAAACTGCTAAAAACTGCTTCAGAAACAAGAAGCGGGGTTCAAAGCAAGGTTCAGCACATGAGGCCCAAACACAAGCCTGAGTCGACGGCAACTTCAAGTTATCAGATAAGGCTCAGGACAGGTTCCATACAGACAACACTGGGTTTGCATCTACCCAACACGCTTGCTGCTTCCATCGTCGCCCTAAGAAAAGTGTTTTCCACCTTGACAGGACTCTCCTTGACTCCAGATGCTCTTTTGTCTTTGAATTTTTTGACCTCTCAAAAGCGGCTTTACTCCAATAGCATAGCTGGTAAAACTAAGATTATGGTAAAGGCCACGGCCACTCACGAGGAGATGATGCACTTTCCTGATCTGCTTACAATAAACGACTTGAATGATTTTATTAGCTTGATCCGCTCATTTTCGAGATGGCCACCAATCCGAGGAAACGAACGTAGACGTTGACAGCAACCAGCACAGCATCAGAATTGCTAGTCTAGAAGGTTCAAACGTTGATCTAGAAACATGGGATCGCCGATCAGAAAAAAGAGAGTGCGGCAGGTGCAGCGTCCCTGCCGAACAGACACGGATACTAAACATACAAAGAAACGCGCTCTTTTCCTGAGAGGGGTAGGAGGATTGCCCCGCTACGACTTCAGTAAACTTTCAAGCGCTTGGTTGACCTTCCTTCTATGAAAGTGGTTTTGATCAAACTACTGTAACTTCAAAGAACCTTCTGCCTTTCTATTCGAAGCGGCCTCTTTAGCAAAGGCCTAACCGGTTGCTTATTAGAAGCTAACAGTGCGTTCAAAGAGCTTGTTTGGGCTATCTGCAAGTAACTGCCAGTACCAAAAGCCTAAGAAAGTGCCGGCTCAACGCACCAATCAAGCCATCCGTTGGGCTTGAAAAAACGACTCAGCCCAAGAAGGTCAATCTCATCTTAGCCTCACTTGAGATCAAATTATGGTTTAGCGGTTCCGGCCACTTGCCTCAACTCTACGAAAAGTGCTTTAAGACCCTCGCCGGCACGACCGAAAGTAGCAGCTAGAGAACGAGCAAGGCGAGGGGATCATCCAGACGTCTGTGCGGTCGGAATGCTGCTTTCGATCGCAATATCACCGGGTAATCGGACGATGTCCGCGACACGAGCAGACTCGTCCGGACCGGCACAGGAAGCTTTCGCCCTTACCAAGACTGGTTAAAGTGCAACGAACCAGATATAAACCCAGGTTCAGATGTAGAAGGGCATGTAACCAATCACGAGCCAAACTTGGTTAATATCTGTTTCGTCCGGTGCGGACGCCTCACGGAAAGCTGGGGCATGGCTTTAAGCAGTTCCTTCACAACAAAACTTCCCAGGCACGGGCACGGCGAATATCCACATACATACGAACGCTTCATCCAAATCGCCGGAGGTTTGAACGACTGGGAAGCAGCAGCAACCAATCGGACCATACTCGAGACGATACGAACAAACCCGCCGCATGCTGGCCGGTCAAGCAAACCCAACTGGAAACCCTCGGTTCAAGAATCCAGTCATACGAGGTCTTCCAGGCTTCGGGTGGAGCACCTCCAAAACGTAACGGGCATATGGGAAGTCAAAAGTTACAAGCAACTCAATACTTCCAACGCTCCAAGTTGTTCGTCGAGAGAATCTTGGTGGCTTGTTTCATTGCCCACGACGGGTTATTTCAAGCGTATTTCGGCTGATTCACCCTCGGACGTTTATGCTCGGGATAAAGCGGCAGGACTCCATCAACCTTCATTTTACAGTTCAACTTTCGACACAACAAAACCTTGCACGATCATGAAAGCTGTAGCGCTCGTGAGAAGGAGCAGGAGGTTTTCTTTGTCCCCAGACTTACAGAGAAGAAAGATGACATGAATGCGTCATGACGACCACGAGAGAGCAAGAGCTTTGATTCTCCTTGAGGATTGAGGCACTAAAATGCGCCGATTGAGCCTGAAACGCTGATTGATACGACGTCACTGCGGATTGCACAAGCCTTCAGATCGACGTGCGAAGAGCAGGACAACAAAGTCGCCATCTTCTCGCAACATACGGGTGCGAGGCATCAAAGGCCGCTGCGCTAACACGGAAACGGTCCGCGACTTGACCTTTTCTGTATCCAGCAAGGCCTAGGTCGAATTGTCAGAACAAGTACCTAGCACGGAACAAACCAGGCGCAGCGCTTGCACGCTTCCGCCATGCAGCATTCTGTCGGATTCTTATTCTGATCGAGCTGAAGCTACTTCTTCTCAAGTGCACTCTAGAAAGTACCTCAATCACAAACTCAAATGTCAGCGCGGTCGCCAAATGCTCCCGCAATATGGACGTCGGACGGCGGCGCTTCCCTCTGCTTAAAGTGCGGGCTCCAGGGGGAAACGAAAGCAGCCCACCTTGTGATTTAGAAGCGTCTTCCAATGCTAGGTCACAGCGAACATAAAACTACAAGATGGTTTTTTTAGAAAACTCAAGCGAAGTAGAATTTGTCCTTCAAAATAAAGAGCCTGCAGATTGGCCAGAGTGAAAAGTTTAAGTTTTGAGTGTATCTCGCGACAGGTCCGAGCAGTGCAAAGGCGACACAAGGATGCTGGAACTTGCAGAACAGCAACTTACTGTGCCAATCACAAGCTCACGTTATTTCATTCTGGGACAGACGTTATTGGATGGCATCCCTAGAAAAGCGGCTTAGATGATCACACCTCCCTGGTTGGGCTCCATCAAGAATGGCCCATTCAGTCGTTCCGTTCGTCATGGCCGTTCTCGTTTCGAATAAGATCACATGTTATAGCTCAAAATACATCGGCATCGGATGTAATATCAGCGGTGCAATCGCTTCAGAAAAAGCCGTGTGACGCAAAGGCGTCTCTGAAAATGTCACTGTCAATCCATCCATAGATTTTCAGGGACTCAAGAGAATCAGAATCTGCCAGACGTCCGACATTTCGGCTTGGGTGCTGGTTGATCTCCATATGGGCCTTTTGGTTTGAGTTAAACTCGTTTCTGATCGGATACTGGATACCGGATACCGGATACCGGGTACCCAAAACTGCTCTTTCTAGCGCAAATCATCCATGTAAAGGAAGTCAAACCTCTGCAGACGTTTGACGGGGACGCGCAAAAACGGACGCACTCTCATCGACAGACTAGAAGCGAAAGAGCCGCGGTTGAGCAGCCCAATAACTCCGCTTTTGCGGGGCCAACCAATGCATCACGTGCAGGAGCTAGATGCATTCGAATCTGACCAATCCTGAGATGCGTTCTAGCGCAATAATGACAAAGGCCTTGAAAGTGGGGGTTTATACTCTCAGCTGGCTCGACAACCGGCAGGAGAAGCTGGTGGCCTCGTCCTTGTATTCGCTATCGCTGATAGCGACAGGCATCTCACTAACACGCCAACTTCTTGTGTGGTTACGCCAATTACTTCGGAGTTGACATCTCAAAGTTAAACAGTGACCTCAACCCCGAAGATTTCCTCCCTTTCAAGTGCAAAGCAGGATTATGGAGTTGTAGTCCGAACGTTCCCACAGCCCAGTTGCAGCTCAGAACCTCTGGGAGCGGTACGCAAGAAGGTACGGTCATTCAAGACCTCTGTTGGTTGTTCTTGCTGAAGACCTTAATCTCAGGAGCGACCAATTGCAGAAGGCATCTGGGCTGTAATTCTGAAGTTGGTTGGAGGGGCCAATGAATACTCCCATCATAGCCTTCGACTCTTCAATTTTGTTGCCTGCATCCGCAATTACTAACGATGGCTTTGCTGCTTCCTGAAAGGGCATCCTGGAGCAACTCGTTCAGAAAAACCGACGGACCAACCGTCACACTGCCAAAGCACTTGAACAAGCCAACGACAATTGCAAAGAATCGTCCAGATTATCACAGCTGCCCCAGACTCCAGGGACTGGGGGGCAAAGCAACATTCGCACCAGACGCAGAAACCGTAAAAGACACCCACAAGTCCAATCTCTGCAAGCGGCATAATTCCGCACACGCAAAAAACGGAGAAAGCCTAACAGACCCTGACAGGGAACAACTAGGGATGGACATAGTCGCACGCACCAGGCGTTGTACTTGGGATCTCCCGAGGCGACCGTCATGCACGCGAGCGCAAACATCCACTTGGTCAGGTAGTGGAAGTACTGCCCGTCGCCGTCTGGGTGCCCCTCCTCGTGCGGCTTGCCGATGCGCAGCCCGCCCCTGCAGGAGGTCAGCTGACGTCAGCGACTGTGTCACGCACATGTCATGCTTAGGTCACCCTTCTTCTGCTGTGCAGGAGTGCAATCGTTGAAAAGGCCCTCCTCGTGCGGCTTGCCGATGCGCAGCCCGCCCCTGCAGGAGGTCGGCTGACGTTAGCAACGACGTCCAGCAACATGTCATGGTCAACGTCATCTTCGTCTATGACACCGCCCTGTGCATGAGCTGGGGCGGCCCTCCTCCGCGTGCGGCTTGCTGATGCGCAGCCCGCTCCTGCAGTATTTCAGCTGACGTCAGCAACAGCGTGACCAAATGGCATGCTTAGGGCACCTTTCTTATGCTTTACTGAGCAGAAGTTCCTTGGTGAGAGGTTCTCGGAGTGGCGCTCCTGGTGCGGCTTGCCGAACCGCGCCCCGCCCCTGCAGGAGGTCAGCAACAAAGTTCTGCTGAAATCATGCTGATGTCATGCTCATGTAGCTTGCAGAGCGTGCAGCAGAGATCGCATCAGCTCGACTGCGCTCCCGGCTGGATCAACTTCGAGGGCGACCCTGTGATTATGTCTGCGAAAGGCTGGAACGTGAGCTTTGTAAACGCTGCTGTGCGCTTTGCATTCTGCATGTTCATCCGGAAGAAGCCAGGAAGGCAGATCTTGTGCTGAACAATCGCAAGTGCTCCTTGATTTGTAATTTGGTATGAGTTACTGGTACGCAACGGATGACAGTAATGGCCTCGCGAGAAGTTCAGAACTGTCGAACGTTTGGTCAATCAATGGAGAAGCAAACAATACGGCAGACTGTGAACCAACGTGGGCGACATTCAGCAGGTTTCTCTCAAAGGCCTTGACTTGGCAATAAAGAGATACGCCAACAGGCTTATAGATTGTTGCACATAGATTCTCCTGACACGACGAATGCAGTAGAGCAGTATGGAGGTTCTTCGAATCATTAGATACGCTACCTCACCTAGTAGGTTCCTCATCTGTTGCATTCCCCAAGCGCCGCCGCCCCTGCCGGTCCTTCCCAAGCGTGTCGTGGACCGTCTTCACAAGAATGGTGGCCTGCATTGGCCTACAAAGATGTGTCAGACTAGGGCCCCATAGGACGACCAATGTCTCCAACAACTAGGATGCCATTGAGTGAGCTTCACCAGTCTGCTCCTATCATTCATCCTTGAGTACATGCTGAGTGTCGCAATCAGCAGGTCAGCCACTGCAAAGCTCATCCTGATCGTGCAGTGCACAAGCAGTGGTATCCAGCTTTTATACAGCGGCAGCAAAAGATCGAGTGCACAGATCCAGCTGATCATAAAGCAAGCAGATTTTTCCTGGGCCCACCAACATCGACATCAGCCTTGAGCATCAAAGACATCCTTGGTGCTACTTGCAATCACCCATGACAACCATCCACTTGACGCCATTCGCTCAGGCGCAGCCAGGATATCTCCCATGGGCTACGAGCTGCTGGCATGACAGCATGCACGACCTGGACCAGTTTCAGCACAATCTGGATTGAAACTGGCCATTTGATCCAGCTTTTTCACGAATAGTCTACAAATGAGAACATGCAAAGCCTTCTAAGAGCCGCCAGCTCATAACAACTGACAGTGAACGCCAATAAACATCGGCATTGCCAGAGACAACTTTGGCTTGCTTTTGCACACCCGCAAGCTTCAAAGCTGCATGGGAGACTCTCCCTTGCTGAAACCACCTCCTGACCCCTTTCTTACCTGCTGAAGATACTTGTTCTCCCCCGTCTCAAAGAACAGAGTCAGAAAGTTGCACACCCCGAACGCATCAGTCCACAGGTAGCGCCCCTTCCCCTCCTTGTAGGGCTTTGGCGCCCACTTGCTGACGTCATCAGCGGGCCCGTACACGTCATCCATGACCTGGCGGAATTTCTCCAGGGTATGCGCATCGACTGAGTGCCGCCCTGACGAGGAGTTTGCTCCTGCGGGGACCATTGTGCGGCTGCTGAACCCGGGGCCCTGTGCAAGTTTGTGCAGAGGTCTCCGATGAAGACTGCTGACAGGGGCAATGTGGCTGGATGGAGGAAACAAGGCCTTTGTTCCTGCAGTTGAGCTAAGAGTTTGAGAATTGCTACTCTTGTCCCTGAAGGCTCTGAATGGATTAAGGAGGGACAAACCCTGCTTCCGGCCGCCACAAGCTGAACCGCCGATCGCTTCGAGTAAGGAAGGATTCGCAAAAAGAAGCGACTTTCCCGTCCTGCTCCACAGCTGGCACAGGGCCGCCATAAAAGTGAGCAAGCGCTCGAGACCTCATCGCTTTTGACGTTGTACCCCGGCGGTGCTGAACTTGAAGTTGAACTTGAAGTTGTTGGTCAGTGGTCACGTGTTGAGGTGAAGGGATCCCTGCACCCACTGGCGGCCCGCGGCCGGCAGCCGCACCTCTGCCACTTAAACGCCGACGGTCGTTTGGAACCTTCCAAACCCGCGCGCTAAGCTCGCGGCCAGGCGGCGCGGCTTCGGTGCGTATGGCGCGCGCGCGCCGGCCATATGTAGTGGAGTAGTACTTTACTGTTTACACAGCTGACGCCTCGTGAAGCCCAGAAATCGTTTGTCGTCAACACAGCAGCCGCGCAGAAGCAACCCCAAAGGGCAGCGTTATGCCAAAATTGAAGGATTGATCAAGACGCACCTTGAGAGCTGTTCTTCAGGCATCCATCTCGGGACGGCCCCAACCTGTAGCTGCATAGTGACAGGCACTTGAGGTGCGCTCCGCTAAGAAGTTGCTTAGTTGCTCAATTGTCTTGCCTGGATTGTTTCCGGTATCTGGGAGCCTTCTTCCCGTGCAAGCGTCCGTGGTTCTTGTGCTCGACCCCTTCTCCTTGCGCATCGAGACTGCTTTAGCCTAAAGCCATTAAGATATCAACACATACATATCTGCATTGCCAGAAAAGCTGCAATCTAGTCGACAGAAGAACAGCTATAAATCTCAAGTCGTTTCTCAGCTCCTCAAAACACTTGGCAGCAAAAATCTTGACGCTGCTCTTCTGCTTAATTGTTTGCAGGTGACAATGATATCACTCTCCACAACCTACCTCTTTCTGAACCAATCAGAACCCTTTCCTGAACTCTTGTTGGATTACGCAAAAGCGGGAGGCGATACGAAGGAAGTTCTTATCCTGAGTTGGCCTTGTGTAAGTTGCAAGAAAGAAAGAAAGAAGCATGATTCTGTTTCGTTTATCATGGCTGCAGTCCGAGAAGACAGAAGTTGAGCGTTTCGATGCTTGGGGTATTGGATCAGGAAGGAGCTTGTAAAGCCTGGCCAGACTTGCACATAGTGACGCACGTTTGTACTTTCTTGAAATACATGAAGACAGATCGTGCTCACTCTTCTACAAAGTATCCTGCTACTGCATCCAAGGCCCGACTTCTTCCCTGCTGCCTCTGAGGACTCGATTTGTTTCTGCAGCCTTACGTGGACGAGTATGAACAGCTTCCCTTGCGGAATATCGTGAATGGTAGGTGCTCACTTTGTGGAGAGGAGTTCTCACTTCTAAGCTTACCATTAGAGCATGAAAAAGTGTGCTTCTTTACGAACAAGACGCGCGCCTCAAAATTCTTTTTAGAGACAGCTCCAAACGGTGATGTTCGGTACTGGCCCCAAGTTTATGGACACACCTTTTCAGAAAGAAAAGATTTCCTTGACATCAACAGATGCATCAACAGACCGCGCCCCTCTGCAAAGACGCTGTCCTGCAGTCTCGAAACCAATGTGTTGTGTAATCTGAACGAAGCTTCGACAGTTCAGCATGCACGCTTCGACTACCCCACGCGATACTGCTGTCCGGAATTATCTTTGTTACCACAACTTACGAGGCGTGCCTAGTTCCGCTTGCACATCTTCTCATCTTTGGGTTCACATGCCTTCATCGAGTAGATGCTGCTTCTCTTATCGAAACCCATGCTCAACGCCTTTGGATTCACGAAAAACGGTTCAGCTAAATAATCCGTCCGCCTGCCAGTTTTTCAGGGGCATACAACAAGTCTCAAGAGATGACAGTGGCATTCACCAAGAGACTGATTAAAACCCAATCGAGCGACTAGTCCAGTAAAGTGTCTTTAAATCCACAGCTTTGACCAGATGTTCATAACTCAGCTTGTCAATTTCTTACCCAGGGGGGGACGACGAGCTCCTTAAACGAGACTCGCACTTCACGATCCGTGTGGATGTAGCTCTGCTCCAAATCAATGTACTCCACTCCGGCTGACACGATCTCAAATCCTGGAGAGAATCTTCAAGGTCAATGAATTGCAACATGTTTGAATGTATGTAGATGGACATACCTTTCAACTTCCTCGCAGACAGACCAGGGTTGCTCAACAAGGACCCAATCATGAAACAAGGGGATGCTTTTGACGACCCAATCATGAAACAAGGAGATGCTTTTGCCGACCTGCTCGTCTGGTGGCGACAGACAAGGGGGTGACATTTTTGCGGACCAGACAGGGAGGAAGGAAGTGGATTCAAAGAAGCCTTTCGGAGGTCTGCTCTCCCGTGAGGTCTTATGGGCACAGTCCAAAATTCTGCCTTCTTCCTGACAGACTAACTTGAATCCAGGATCTAGTCTGATGAGCTCAGCTTTCACGTCGCAGCCAGCATTTGCACGCGTGAGTGGCACCTGTGTGTTGCCCATCTCAAAATTCGGATTCGCTGGAGATTTTTATCTAACTGCCTTCGAAGGAAGTAAAAGCGCAGGTGCATCCTGGCAGGGGGCAAAAGTCTCAGTCCACAAGGGCTGCGCATTGGTCTTCGACACGCAAAAGCAGATGCCAGACGCTCGCGTACACGTTACTTGATGGGCGTTGTATACCTAGCAGCTGCCCTTGCAGTCGATTCGTAATATCCAGTTCCAGCTTCTCACGTTCTCTAAGGACCGTTCTTTAAGCTCTCATGGATGTGCAGGGGCAAGAAGACACGCAACAGGCGGAAGAGCTCGAACGACGAGCAGCACGGGTGAAACGGGTGGAAGCGATCAGAGCGCGGTGGAAGTCTGCATGCGAGTCGCCAAGCAAGACTACTGAAGAACGGTACGAGATAGAATCACCAGTGACTAAAATATCAGCGGCCCGACGTAGAATCTTCAAGGTAGTGCGTGCAACCGGTGTCAGCGTTGTGTCCGAGGGGCTGGCTTAGTTGTAATGACACAGCGGGTCCGGAACGGGGTTAAGATGGGGTCCTCAACAAGCCGTAGACGCTCTGGAGTTAATCTGGAAACGGGAACGGCCTGCAAGACGTTACGGATGGAAGCGGCTGTCTTGCAGCCCTTGCTAGGTTTCTACCTAGCAACAAGTGCCCGTCGTTGAAGTGTTTGAGAGGGAGCGAAACCTGTAGACGGCCTTATTCTTCTGAGCAGAGGAGGCCGTAAGAAAGAGCGTTGGATCAAAACAAGGGCTGCTTTGTGATTGCCTTTGATCGACAACGTAGAACAACTAGGGCCACGAGTAATCCAGGAAATCACAAGGTGGTGAGTTGGATCGGATCAACGTGGATCGCTCGACATTGCTCTTATAGAGCTTGAAAGCTTATAAGTGGTAGCATGTCAGTGCTCGATCTGATCATGAAGAGTGCGGTGGACAAATCAGTCGCTTTATATCGAATCCACTTCTTGGTTCTGATACTCAGTAGCCGAGGAACACGAGGCCGGAGCCTTCATCCAAAAGTCCCAGGTTCGATATTCAGATACCCTTGAAAAGGCAAGATTTTCACTGAATCATCAAATAGTTGAGGAGGTACTCAAAGCTTTAAGGTAAGTTCGGTGAGGGTGCTCGGGTCCGGGGTTAGGCCGGCCCGGAAAGGGTGGGAGCTGAGCGGGGGGCCATGGTTGAAACTCGTATGCGGTTGAAGCAATGGCCTGGCCGGGCAATTGGCGGGCCGAAAGCTTTGAAGAGGCACGCCATTCCCAGCCCTACTTTTAAGTCTGCGTGCTTTCTAGCTTCGATCAGCATCCACCGGGATTTTCAATGCCTTGTCAAACACAGATCATCTGGTAATATGAAGCATGCCATGCAAAGGACTGACTAGGGATTATCATTTACACCATGCAAGCATAGTTCATGTTTAAATTTTGTCACGTACTGTCGCACACAATTGATATCACTTTTTAAGAGCCGTACAAAGATCGATCGTACAGGGCTGCATGTGGGCCCAGCTTCTCAAATGCAGCACACGGAACTCGGAATGCAGCCTGACGTTCACATGTTTAAGCTTGTTTAGCGCGTGACCATTTCATGACTCGTTGTTGCATGATCCTTGCATGGTGAAAATGTGTGCATCATGCACATGACGCAGCCTGCTCGACAACTTGTAATATTGCGAACTCATAGTACATAAAATGATGCGTCAACCTCGATGGACGATCGCGTCGGTGCCAGCAATGGATGTAACCTTCGAAACATTGCATATCGTTTAATATTGCAAGAAGCTGGCCTGGCCTGCACAAGAATTGATTAGAAAACAAACGTCATGTAGTAAGTAGCAGCGACGGTATTCCCATACAAACCCTAAAGTAGGAAGTTCGTGCAACCTATCATTCGATAAACAAAGTTCACAAAGCTACTCAACTTCGACATGGTAAGGTTCCTGAGCATACACACAACGTTCACTTCGAAACGATCTCCAACCCGATACAGTATGCACGATGCAAAAAAGCGCAATCAAACCGCCAAGACATGGGAACAGCCTGAATAAGTCAGAGAAACATGAGACAAGTGAGCTCCTTTTGAAATGAGGATCGAGAAACCTTCCGAGAGGTTCGTTCCGTCTACCGAATAGGGTCCTCTCTTATCCGTCGTCTTTTTGCTGACGGCTTCTCTTCTAGTCGAGGGGGCTTTCCCTGCCTGACACTGACCCCCCCATTCACATTCCGCGACTTTTCCGCTGCCACGTCTCGCCGCTCCCTCTTCAGACCCTTCATTTTGGACAGCCCCAGCTTGTCCACCTGCGTCCGAGTGGATAGCTTATCACTACTCCTGATTGTAGTGTATCTCAAGGGTCAACGGGAATCGACAGAAACTGACAAAGGTGCTTCGTGTAAGTTGCCGGTCACAGTGACTACCGAGAAAAGCATGACGACACGTCACACATGCAGGGCCGCAAATCCTGAAAAGCCGACTCGACTCGACATACCAAATAATGACGCAAGCGGTACACGGTTTGGTCACGCCCACCCAGCATACAAGCGAGATTCTAAGCCGACTCCAAAAGCCCACGATGAGAGTCCAGCAAAACCTCAAAGATCCAGATTTTTCTGCGTGGATACCAAAGCAGAGCGGCAAGGCTACCCCCCGGCCTAGACCTCCTGATAGGAACCAACCGAAGGCACCGTGCGCTTGCGCAAAGACCTCGCATCTCTCATATGGTTCAGAATGCACAGGACCGAAATGCAGTCGCACCATCAACGCGCGGTCAAAAGCATACGCACTTACCTCCTGCTTGGGCATGTAGATCCGCCCGACCTTGCCCGCCAAAGAGTCCATCGCCGTGTTCTTGACCTGCAGAGCGGCAATTCACACTCAGCGACAACGCCAATCAGCCCGCATTCTGTGACATGTTTTTCACGAGCGGATAAAGATTTCGCAGGATGGAACCAGACTATTGACACATTGTTGGCATAAAAGCAAACTAGGGCGACTGAATGCTTGTGTTGTCTCGCTCTTTCCAGTTTCAAGAGTGCAGCGTTGAACGACTCCGATGATCCTTCCGCAAGTCCGACGACAGATTGCATCCGAAGTAAACCATGAAAGCAAGCGCAAAGCAACGCAGTTTCGAACCCTCCAGGCGACCACCGATATCAGACTGGTGCGTTTGACATCTCAGACTAACCCCCTGCTCGAGTAAACCGTTCCAACAGAATCTCGCCTAGAAAGCTGGCGTTCCTATTAGATTCAGGTCGGAAGCTGTACAGAACCAGCGTAAAATGCACGGAAGCGACCAGTCCCTGTACATTGGAAACATCATTCACTAGAACGGGGAACGTTATCATGCAAACCGCTCCGAGACGGCCGGGTGGCTGACGCACCTTCTTTTTGGTGGGCTTGGGCGCCATTTTGAGCGCTTCCCGACTGAGATCGTCAGACGGCGGCCGATGTCTCCGGACGGTCAGGTCCATGGAGGGGCCCATCTCTTCCAGCTCTATCCGCGGCACCTGTGCAAGACAGTCAGATTATCCTCAGAACTTTCGAAGAGGACTGGTTTATCTAGTATTTCAAGAAAATGGAGTAATACACGCCGGAACAGTCCACCTTTAACTGATGGCATTGCTTTCGAGCAGATCTTGAGCAGATCAAATCTAATGTTCGTAGTCTTGAGGTCCATTTTCTGAAACAAACCTCATGTGCTTCTTGGCCGTTTTTGCAGTACAGTTGGGTGTGCTCGCAACGGTCTCCTCACTTGAATTGCTGGGGAACCGTCCACATGGTTAAAGATATAGAGCCACGCTTTGATCAACGTATGCGCCTGGGCTGCTTTATGCTCGGGTTGGCCTGATCATTGCGTTCACAACGCTACGACACCGTGAACGAGACCGAGCCAGTTAAGTTCGTTTTGAGTGGGTCGTATATACGACTTGGCCCGATCCTTTTTACCCGGAGCACTCCCATAAGTCTGACCAAATAGGCGTTTCAATAAACATAAACAACTGACTGTAAAGCTCCAAGTTTCTTTCACAAGAGCGAAACGTGGTCACGGCGGCTGCTTTTAGCAGACTGTCAGCTCAAATTCCTCGATTCTCGTGGGAAAAATCAGAAACTCGAACGCTGAGAGACTTACTGTACTACCCGACTTTTTCAGTTTGATGACGCAGTGACGTATCCGCACTTTGCCGGCCGCTGCTACGACCACGTAGACTCGATCCAGACCCTGCACGGCAAAAGAAGCAAAAGACATGCATTGAGCGTTGAGCGGTAGGGAAGCAACTCTGTCGAACGGATGGCTGACATGTCAGCGGTCAACAGAGTTGTTGGCATAGAAGCGAAGCTGTGGTGTACCAGACCAGTCACGCCACTAATCAGTCGACGGATCTTGTAGAGAGGTCTTTGCAGAGCTTCTTTTGGAGAACCCAATTTGGCTACCTGCGGGCTCAGCGGATAAGGGACGAGCCTTGAAGTGGCTTTGTTTGAGTTCGATAACGGAAAACCCAGAACGTCGGTCCGCACTCGAGCATTACGCGCAGATTGAATCAGAAGAAGAAGCTCAGCAGGTGCGGCAAAGCCTTATTATCCGCATGTCTGATTGACAAACCGAACCCGAGAATCACTAGATAGAAGAATGTCTTACCCTCAGATTTACTGTTTTGACGACCGTTCCCCGGAAGAAGTCTAGGAGGATGTTCTGCACGGAAGGGTGACGTCAAGCTGAGGACATGAAACGTCAGCGTGACTCCATCTGACAGCAGTCCACACCGTACAGACCCTTCAGCAGGATCGGCAGGCAGTCGCAATATTCATTCCGACGATGAAAATCGAGTTACTGGGCAATTATCTCTAAGTCGTGGCATCAACTGCGATAGACGGCAGCTGAAAACAAGTTGATTAAGGCCCTAAGACAAGTCGCTTCATTTGGTCTCAACTGCTCGCACAAAAGTAGTCGCATGATTCGTAAGCCAATCTATATTCCGCCACTCCAGTTCCCCCAGCTTCCTGCACTCATTCTTGGACTCAAATCGACTGATCCAAACGGGGAACTCCTTCAAATACAGGCCGTCAGCAGATACTCGGGCATCGAAAACGGCCTCAGTCGGCTTCCAACAAAAAAGCAATTGGCGCCGGCTTACTTTCAGTAGCTTGTACTCGGGTTTCGTCTCGAACTCCTGCCCCGCGAACGCGAAGCACGGCTTTGAGCCCGCCATGACTTGCGACGCCACCTTTGGGAACTCCTTCAGGCTACGAAAGCGGTCCACCTGCGCACCGACGACAGCCGTTCAGAACCCGCCACGAGATAACCGGCCACGAGATCTCAGATGGATCGTCTGATCGGAACATTCGGTATTGACGGTGGGGAGAAGGGGCTGTCAGAACGGATCAAGGGAGAACGTGGACTCCCGAGCTGATATAAGAGACCCCTCCTAACTATTACCCCTACAATCGACGGTCTGGATTTCCGAATTCATCCATTGTGACCGTCGATCAGAGTCGTCAGAATGGACAGGGGGTCCCTAGGAAGTCTGACGGGAGTCCCTGTTCTCTTTCTGTCCGTTCTGGCAGTGAAGGTGGTGTCTGTAAGGCCCGAGAGCTATTTTTGACCCCACGACTTTATGAATCAGCCATAAGTTCAACTGGAACATCTGACCGTTGAAAACTGCATGGCAGGAAGCCCGGGTGTTCTTAATTACAGCCTCGGTCAGCTTTCGTTTACCCGTTTATGCTACTGCCGTCAATTCATGGCATGACCTCGTCACTTTGAGTGACCCTACTCAGACTCTCAGAACAGTACAATTGTGCGCCTGATCTGAAGGAAGAAGTCCATCACACCGTTTTTCCCAGAGCGCCGTGAAGGCAACATTCAACGATCAAGAATTACATCTGCCAAAGGTAGACGTAAAGCCCTAGACTGGTATACCCGCCAAGCTTATCAAGTTACCCGGTTCAGTGCGCAGATTACCCTTCGCCATGGACGATATGAAGGAAACTACTATCACGACTCAACATCGATGTTTGAAAGCTTGATCCGTCCGAGGGCTACCAAAGACGAACTTGAGTTGAATTCAGTAGTGTCCTGCTCGGAAAGTTTGAACCCCTGTGTGCTCTACAATGCACCATTTCTTCATACCGGTTTGAGCCCCTTGAAAAGAATAACTCGTTTTGCAACCCCTTGACCTTCAAGCGTGAGGGCTGAAACATAGGCCCCGGGACCATGGAAATGCTTCAGATGCAATTTTTCGTGCCCTTGGTTTCTATCCTCACCCCGAGCTCGACCATGTCGTAGAGATGGTGGTCGAACATCCTGCCAAGCACGAGGTTGTGCGGCCGCTTCTTGGAGTGGGAGGCAAACTGCAAACAGGCAATCAAAAACTGTCAATATAAGTTCCAGGATGTCACATAATGAGAGTGCACAAGCCCCTCCTTCACTGATGTTGTGATGAACACCGGAAACAACCACAGCCATGTAATGTTTCTTTTGATACACAATTTGCAGCAGGGGCCCAAATCGAAACTGACAATTGAACTAATTTCAAACTTTCTAAAGGCGGAAATCAAATCAAATCAATCGGGGGGCTGGCGGAAGGTTCGAAGGAGAAAACTACAAACCAGTGCGCCAGAAGCGCCCCTCACATGACTGGCATGATCACTGCTGAACCCCTCTAAGAAGTAGGCCAGTTACCACAACTCCATCGCGTATTCGCAAGGCTCATTGTCATTTGTAACCCTCGTCAAAACTGGATACCAACAAAGACTTATCGGAGATCCTCCAACGACAAATGCACAATCATTTTCAAGATCTCACACCAGATTGGATTCAACACTTTGCTTTTACCCACTCCAAGCCAGAATGCCAAAACCACAAAATATCACTAAAAATCGGAGGGCTGGCTAACATGCAGTCAACCAAGAGAAAGAGGAGCTATTTGAAAAGCTAATTGGGCCCCAGGAAATTGGAGCACTCACTGCGAACATACTGCAATCGTGTTGCTGCGCGAGCCGCTCAAGCGGTTGCTCCATGCCCCCCTCAAACGGCCGGATGTTCTCATTGTTGCGTGTCAGCTTTTTGGCCTGCTCTTCGAACCTTTTCAGCGTGTACAGCTCTGAAATCACGTTCTTGATTACAGCGCTGGTTTTACCCCCAAACAGCAGGAGTGCGTTCTTTGGGTTCTCATCCTGCAATTAGTGCGGCGCAATTGTGTCACTTTCGAGGACACTTGTGATTGAACAAGCTGAAAAGTGCTCGTGTATCCGTCAGAGGGTATCAGCAATGAATCGGAAGCAGATGGGAAAGGACAACTGGTGGGGCATTCTCATTCTCCATGCACGGCTTGATTGGGGTCCTTCTGAGATTGGGGCAAACAAGGAGAAATGGAACTTCAGGGTCTGCACGTGGGTCCATTAAGCTGAAATAAAAGTGGTTGGTGGTAAACACTCGACATGTATTATGTAATGCCGCAAGATAGATGGCGAATGCAGTGAGCGGTAACGCTACTGGCTTGATGGTAATGGCAGGCCCAAACCTCTGAGACTATCCAAATTTTTCCAAGAGACAAGAGGGTAGGACCAAACCTCTACCACTGCTTCATCAAGAAGAAGAATGCTGACGGAGAGTCAGGTGCCACTCGGCCGTCCAAACCCTAATTCACCGCAAATTCATTAATGCCACTCTGATCAAGAAGTGCTTAACCCTATTCGTCAGAGCGACCAGGGGCGGCGACACTCACCAGCTTCGGAGCTCGCTTTGCGAGCACTCGCTCGCCCTTCTTCGTCTTGGGCTTCAGTATTTTAGTCGCCATAATTTCTATCGCATCTGAATGCTGATTTGTATGTTGGATAAACTTTCACCACCTTTGATTTGGGCTGCTCCTTTCCGGCAGATAAAGATGAAACGTTCGAATGTGACCACCTTAAAGCGCTCCACACTTGCAACCAACGCTAGCATAAGCTGCGCGCTGTCACGAAGTGTGAGAAATGAAAGCAAACTTGCAAGCCGGCCTGTTCACCTCAGCTGATTCAAAGCGGGGAAGCTGGGGGGCCTCGTCGTGCCGCTCTCACTTTCTCTCCTCAACCGCACGCTAGCCCTCAAGTTCGTAAGAGGGTTTCCAACGAGGCCCACGAGCAGCGTCGCTGGTGACCGTGCCTCGCGGGCGGCCTCGATGCGCGCTTCGACTGCGCGGCCGCGGACTCGCTCTCCCGCGGCCGCCTGCCGGGCGCGGACGGCGCGTCGGGTCTGGTTGGCTGCACGTGAATCCTACGCGTCTTTCGACGCAAAAAGAGCGACCTTGCTCCTGCCGTTGTAAACGCAAAAGGGGCCCACTCATGCACGAGCAGCAGGTATCAGCGTCAGCATCCTAGAGCACATCCACAGCTCATGACCCGCGCAGCTTCCGAATTGAGAGCCGCACGTTTAAACTTTCAGCGTCAGAAGGGGTGGAGAAATCTGATTGCTCTAATCCTATGATGCGACAACGCGCATGTCTGCGCGAGAGCCTGGCATCGAGCTCTTACTATGATCGAAAAGATATTGGAGATTTGTCTGGCAGAAAGGGAAGGTATAGGCTTTGACGTCAACTCAAGACGATAAGACGATGATCAAGAGTGCAAATGCTCTAAGATTGCATTTAATAATCTCCACGCCAATCGGGCTAAAAGTCTTGACCGGCTCCCTGTTGACCAGACTCTGCTAGTTAAGACGAATCCAGGCAACTTGAGCTCAAGCAAGCTGCTTCCGGCAAAGCAACTCTTCCGAGCAACATCACTCGGCAAAGCACTTGGATCCACCTTCCATTCAAAGCGCCCATCGCTCACAAATCTCACCCTTCCCCTCCCCCCACGATTGACCTCAACGTCCGCACCCCCCTCGCGGGCACCGCCCGGTTGTGGCGCACGCACCACCCGGTCCTCGACCACACCATAAACCGACCCCCCCGAAAAAGTACCCCGGTCGAGCATATGGCGGGCCAAGACCAGCGCGCGGTGCTGATCCGCAAGTTCGACCAGGCGCACTACCTGGACTATCTAGAGGTGGGGAGGCGCCCCAAGCCGCAGCCCAAGGATGGCGAGGTGCTCATCCGCATGCTGGCCCGCCCCATCGATCCGGCAGGTGGGGGTTTGGGTTCTCAACGGAATGCTGGCGGAACTTGTGTCTTGTGTGGGTTTTGGTTTCATTTGTGGTGTTCTGACGGAATCTGTTCCTTGAGTGCTCATTCTGCGGAATTTACGGAGCTTGTGTCGAAGGGGGTGAGAATGTGGGACGAAAGAGTCTTTCTAGACAGATAGCGGACGGAATCCCATTTTGCAACAGAGAAGGTATTGCAAAGTGAACTTAGAAGCATTAGGGGATTTATGAATAATCCCCTCCGTTGTTGGAACGAAGGCGAATCATTCGTCTGGCAAGGATCTGATGCCAAAATCGTGCTTTCGTTTTTACGGCTCGCTTCTGGCATGTATCCTATATGTGAGGAATGGAGCTCGTTTAATCGAGGGAAGCTAGCATGGCATTCTCGCAGTTGGTGCATGCCTTGCTCACGGGAAGCTTTTCAGCATTAGCGCTTTTCTGACGTCTGCGAGATTCGACTTCCAGATGCTTACATGCTTCTTTCATTGCGAGCATTGCGTGCATGCACTGCTTTTCGTGCTAAGTCAGTATATTTAAGTCCGAAATACACGCTCCTTTCTTGAGAAGGGCGAAGTGTTTTGGAAACTGCGCCCGTAAGAAAGTATGGGATTCTTATATCGGATTCGACCTGCTCTGCGCGGCATTATTTTCACGAGCTCGTGCAACTGCTTTATCCAACGGACTCTCCCTTTGAATCTATCATCCCACGTCGTCTTGCATTTTGATCAGCGCATCACTCTACCTTCAGATACTTTTCATTGACATTTCTCAATTGTGAGAGATGATTTTCCGTCTCTGTATCTTCTTTAGGCAGCTTCACGCTCAGGGGCATCGCTTCTGACAGTCCTCCTACAGTTTTCCCGCTTGTTTCTCACACGCTTTTGGCCTTTAGCATTTAGTGGTCCGAAAGTTTGTGGATTTGAACCTTCGAAGTGCAAGTGCAGACCCCTTTGTTCCTTAGAAAGTCCCTGTCCTGACGTCACTCCCTGCAATATACTCACATGCCAAAGCAAGGACCTTGAGTGTGCGTAAGTCTCTCAGACTCACCCGCAGACTATTTTTTGTAGGACAATAAAAAATTGTTGCATCGATCCTGAGAGGAGCATTCAGTTTCGAACACTTTATCCCGTCCAAACGCTCCTGTCTGCAGACACTGTCTCGCTCAGGGGCATCTAAGTTTGCTCCCCTGCACAAGTTTGCACGAACATTTAACCTTTGTTTTTGCAGACGTTCTGTCTCTCAAGGGCATCTATCCTGGCTTTCGCCCGAGCGAGCTTCCGGCGGTACCGGGCCTGGAGGGCATGGGCAAGGTCGAGGAGGTGCGCACATCTCTATTTTCTTCCTTGTTTCCCTTATCTGCTTTTGATATTCTTTTCTAGGATTCCATTGCAGCCGCAGACGTCAGCACTGCTATTTGACGGCGAATTCAGTATCTCTTTTGGGCTCCTCTTTGACTGAGCGGAACGACTCAACCAAAGCATCTCTCGTCGAGGCTCTGTGGACCCGTCTGAACGCAATTTTTATTCCCCCTGCTTTCTGTGCCATTTCGGCGTCAACTGGTTGTAAACCCAGGGGGATGTGAAGTGCAGATGTACGCATCATATGCATAAGAAGGCGCATCGTGTCCGTTTGAGCGGATTTAGGCCGGCGGCACCGTTCGACTGAATATTGGACATATCTATTGAGACCCAATGACATTAAGGTCTGGGGTTGGCTCAAAAGGAAGCCAATCCTCACCACCTTACCGGATGGGGCTGGACGAGCTCTGGGTTTTCGATCCTGGGACTTCGCTATGTTTTCTTGAAGACCAGGAGTGGACGTTTTCAGGCCCCCTTATCGATGGGGATTGACGTGGATATGTCCGGCTTGTCTGGAACTTCCTAATTCGCACCTTAAATCAATCTATTACCGAATCCGTTGGATCGGCTAACCCGGTGCGGGTTCCTTAACGGAGCAAAAACTGTGCGCTTTTCAGCTAACCCGTGCGCTTTCAAATCGCCGCCGTCAAGGTCAAGACCGGGTTCTGCTCGAAGAATGTCTTGCCTTAAAAGCTGACAAGAAGTCCTGAAAATGGGTTGAGAAGAATACCCCGGTTCTATTACCCGTCCCGAAGATGGCTAATACGTCAACGTATCTGGGGGTTGGAAGCCGGGTTATGGTCAAACATGATTTTCCTAGGACACTGACTCCAAGCTCTGGAGTCAATTTGGACGGAGGTGCCAGGTTATCCTAACCCAGGTTCTGGGATCAGATCGAACGGTGCTAACCCGAATTACAATCCCCTTCCGCAGGTGGGTCATCACGTCACCGCCCTCGAGGTTGGAGACCGGGTGGTGCCCCTTCTAGCGTCCGACTACGCCAAGCACGGCAACGGATCCTGGCAGGTGAGCAGCTCTCCGACGGACACTTGGCTCAAATTCAAGCCGTAAACTCCGTCCTCGTCGTAAGAGCAGTGAATTCGTCTAGAAACGATCACTCGCAGTGCGGCAACGGTCCCGGCAGGTGGGCAGCTCTCCGTTGGACACGTGGCTTAAACCTTCGGAGTCGATATCTCGCCCTTCGTACCGGCAAAGAAATATCCATTCAATAGGAATTGGAACTGTGTTTCTCTGTGCCGATGTCTAGGGATGAGAACGTACGCTGCGAAAACGAGCACTGCAATTGGCGGCCTCAATGTTGGTTTGACCGTTAAGGCAGAACACGAGACCGAAGGTTCTGACATCAACGGAAATATTCCGAGATTTCCTTCCGAGCGTTATCCATTCTATCAGGAGGTGTGAAGAATCTCACGCTAGCTTTGGCGCGCTACTCATAAGGAAACAGGTTCCACTTCTGTTCCGTTTCAGCCATATGGCTTTTTTGTCAGGCAGATGCACGCTTTGCACAACGGATCCATGAGCGTTCTTTGACTCAACGGCAAACATCGTCTTTCAGCCCATCTTCTGCTTCTGACGCCAATACCAAAACTTCGAGCTCGCCATGTCTTGCAGCTTTAATCGCGGCCGCTCAAATCAAGTCATCCGCTGGTTCTAAGGCTTAAAATCTTGACAGTTGTCCTTTTTTCTTTCTTCCAGGAGTTCATCGCGGTCAAGGCGAGTGACGTCGTGGTGATGCCGGACAGCATCACGGACGGCGAGGCGGCGCAGTTCTTCGTCAACCCGTGGACGTGCCTCGGCCTCTACCGCTCCATCAACCCCAGCGCCGGCGACTGGGTCATCCAAACCGCGGCCACGTCGGTGCTCGGCAGGCAGTTCATCCAGCTGTGCAAGCACAAGGGCGTCAAGGTGGGAAAGCGCTCAAATCCGGTTAAACAAACCAAGTATTTTAAGCGTTTCAAGATCTGGTAAAAGGAGTGAGTGGGTCATCCAAAGCGCGGCGACTTCGATTCTCAGGAGGCAGTTCATCCAGCTGTGCAAGCACAAGGGCGTCAAGGTGAGAATACGCTCAAATGCGGGTTATTTGAGTTGGTTAAGGGTTTGGAGAGTTGGTTTGGTTGATAGGTCTGCGAGGGAGTGGGTTATTCAAACGGCAGCAACGTGGTGCTCGGGCGGCAATTGATCCGGCTGCCCAAGCACAAGGGCGTCAAGGTGGGAATGCACTCCAATCCAATTTGTTGCAGAAACTGGGTAAGGATTTGCAAGGGTGCTCAAAACAGGATGAAATAGCCAGGGAGTGGATCCTCGAACCGCGGCAACCTGACTTCATGCAACTTAAAAGTAGTACAGGGGCGTGGATTTGACAATGCGCTCGAATCTGAGTACGGGTCTGGATTAGACATACGTTGATTGGCTTTGGGGGAGAAGCCTTGTAGAACGGGGCCACTTCCGTGCTTGGAGTTTTATGCAGCCTTGGAAGCAAGGCGTTAAGCTGAAATCCTTCTCAGAACGCGAAGAGGCTTCTGCGCTGAGCCTTTCTCTGTTTCGAATTTGCTCAACGGGATTTTTAAACCTTTCTTAACGAAACGTGCTGACTTGTGCATAACGTCATCATTCGCAGACGGTGAACCTGGTGCGGCGGCCCGAGGCGGCGAAGGAGGTGCATCTTTATGGTTCAAACCCCTTTTCCCCAGTCATCGCCGAAGCGAACGCTGACGTGCGACGTGCTGACGTGTACATGACGTCATCCTGACGCAGACGGTGAACCTGGTGCGGCGGCCCGAGGCGGCCAAGGAGCTGCTGGACCTGGGCGCTGATGTGGTGCTCTCACAGGACGACCCGTGCCTGGCCGACAAGATCCGGAACGCGACCGGGCCATCGCTGGCGGTCGGGGCGATCGACCCGGTCGCGGGCAAGCTTACCAAGGTGCGCCACGTGGCAATCATGCATTGGGCGCCCGGCTTTCGCTACGGTGGCAGGCTTTGTGGAAGCCAAAGATTATGTGTGAGGGTTCGCAGCTAGGATCAACATACGAAGTGGGATTCTTACCAAATAGCAGGTTCCGCACTTTGTGCATCGTGTCGAAAGGTTCCGTTGTTTCCGTTTTGGTCGCGACCATCACGCCATTCTCGAGAGGCTGAGAGGCCGCACGGCCAAGAGCACTTTGTTTCCCTCTTTCTTTCGTTCCTTCCGTTTTGGATTTTTGTGATACCTCGCGAAGAGATTCGGAGATTCCGTTCCTCGCCAATGTCCCCAATGAATGCCGCCATCCCGTCTGTCTGCAAAATCTGACAAGATTAGTGCATGTGGAAGCGTCGGTGTTCTCAAAGCATTTCTGAGCCGCCTGAATTTCTCAGATGCGACGCAGTTAAGTGATAAGACAGAACAAATCGACTTAGTGCTTCATTCGGTGACGGCGTGCGTGTAAGAATTTGTGTTGTATTCGAAAAATCCGAGAGGCACGGTGCTCCTTCAAACTGTTTCCTTCCGTCTCCTCGCCGTTCCGCCGCCCCGCTGTTCCTAGACGCGCGGACAGAATGCGTGTGCAAGGTCGCATTAGCGTTCGATGCGAACATGCGACTCCTTTTATCCTCACTTCTCCCGACCGTAACCTTCTGCTTTCCCACGGTTTCACAACTGCTTATTCCATTCCGCCATTCCGCTGTTCCCCCGCCGCTGACGGAGTGTGTGCCGGATGAAGGGTGCGTGTCCCAAGACCCGTTCTTGGGCAGCGCTTAGACGTCTCAACTTGCTCATGTCCCCTTTTGGAGGCCACAGAATCTGCTCCCCTCTCCGCAACTGCTGATCCGGTCCGCCGTTCCGCTGATCCGCAGCCGCTGACGGAATGCGTCCGCGAGGACGCGTGCGTGTACCCGTACGCGTTCCTGGGCGGTGCAAAGACGCATACTGAGCTTTTTCATTCACTTCCGAATCGCGATTTCTTTGTTCTCCGCGGTTTCCGCGAACTTTCCTGATCCGTTCCGCCGTTCCGCCGTTCCGGAGCGCTTACAGAGTGTATGCGCAGGACCCGGGCGTGTGCGTTGACCTGGGAAGCGCCAAAACCGCCGAAGACGCTTAATACGTAATCTATAACAATGCTCTCCGCCTTTCCGAAGCCGTCTTCTCACTGCTCAATTGACTCCGCCGTTCCGCCGTTCCGCAGCCCCTGACGGAGTGCGTCCGCGAGGACGCGTGCGTGTATTTGTACGCGTTCCTGGGCGGCGCGGACGCGATCGTGAACACGATGGACCTGCTGTTCAAGCACGTGAAAGTCACCGGCTACTGGGTCTCGCGCGACTTCCACCTCATGTCGCGCGAGGAGCGCCAGAAGGAAGCCGCCACGGTGAGCCGCCCACCAGAATTTCGAAAGTTGTCGTCCTCAGAATTGGTAAATCGTTGCACCGGCAATTGAGTGATAAATGAGGACTTTCATGCATCGCCAGGAGGAAACCCCAACGATGAGCCACACCGACCAGTTAAGGATCGCTGACCCTTCCTTTTCAGAAGAATCTTATTTGTACAGTGGCAATACATTGAGATATGAGGGCTCGCATGCGTGCTGGACGAATTCCAACCGGAAAAACTCGGCTGGTTCCAAGGTGTGCTGTCCAGAGAACCCGGAAAACTTGCAGATCTTGAACCTGATCCAGCAGACACAATCTTCGCAAGAGCAGCAGCAGCCATCAAACGGACTCCGATTCAGAATCCGACTTAGCTCTTTGTGATTCTCCCCGCAGGGTGATCGACCCGATGTAGCAAAAGAACGACCAGGGCAAGAAATGAAAGAACCAGTGGTTGATTCACAGTCGACTTATCTTGGAACTGATGAGCTGACGTCACATTCCCGCGCAGGTGATCGACCTGATCCAGCAGAAGGTGATCAGCACCTCGGAGGGCCCGCACTTCGACCTGGCTGACGTCAGGGAGGCCGTCATCAAGGCGCAGGAGCCGACGTCCAAGCGCGGCGGCGGGAAGGTCATGCTCGTCGGCTGAGCAGGGTTCAGGGTTTGGGAAAGGCTTTGGTTTAAAAGAGGATTGTCCAACTAGTAGAGGTCTGTACAGAAGCTTGAATGTGTGAGCGGTACAGAGAGGCTAGAAGGAAACGGAGGTGTTCAGATTGTGCGTTCGAAGGGTCGTCGAATTAGGCGCCGTGTGAGTGTGTACTAGGAAAGGTAGAAAGCCCACATCGGTCCTGTTTCCAGAACAGCTGTTTTTGCTGTCGGTAGAGGTGTACAGATATGCCGTCCCGGAGTAGAAACCAATGAAAATAAAGATTAGCCCAGTCGAACCCGCCGATCGGAGACTTGAAACGCGAGCCGTTTTCACGAGCTCTTTGTAGAAGAGAGAGAACGTATATGTCCAAGATTTCAGAGTATACATGTTAGCACTTGCTCGTGTGGTTCTTGGATGCTCGACTGCGGAGAGTTCTGTCCTCGAATCTGATGCCCAAGCCGCTCTGCTCACCGTACGGAGGACTAGAATGTCCTCCCCCTTGCAACTTTTGCGATGAAGGCTTTACTATGGGGTCAAAGATTTCTCGTTTTCGAAGCAGTGAATCTGCTAGGGTTAGTAGGGTTACTCGCTCAAGTTTCGATCCCGGTCAACGCGGTCGACCCGGTAAGGGCTTCGGTCAATAGGATCACGAATACATATGCCTTACCGTTTTAGGAACATGTCATGTCAATAAAATAGGGGAGGCAAATATGATTGACAACAGCTTTTTATCAGCCGCTTCCAAGCAAGCATGGATGAAAGATGCTGTAATTATTAAGCGGTATCAGGCTGCACTTGCAGGTATGGGCAAATTTGATGCAAGAATTCGAATGACCAACTTGCACATATGAAGTTCTGCTTGCAGGCTAACGGAACATGTTCAAAGTACTTCTTTCGACTGAAGAAGCCTGATGAATCCGTACATCCGATTCATATCTCACATTCCGAATACGGAAATCACTTCTGCTTCAAAAAATCCATGTACGTATACTAAATGTTAGCTGAGACGTGGCGGGTCACGCATGGGCGACTGCAACCAACAGTCGTCAAATTTGTGCATGTTTGTGTTTGCGCGCGTCGTGTTCATGAATCTCAAGCTACGTGGCTCAAGCTCTGACTGAGTAAAGGGTATTACAATTCCTGGCATCAAGGATGCCCAATCAGGATGTCCATAATTCTACGGATATGCTGCATGCGGCGCCACCCAGAATAATCCTGAAGTCTTCGAACGACCACCCTAACGTGTGCCAAGCACATATGGTAAGCTTAACTGTCATTACTGAGGCGTTAACCGTTGTATACTGCGGTAGAGGTTCTGTGCGCTTCACTAATCATTTACCGAGGGATCTGCGAGACCTGCTTGGTCGGTCGGATGCATCTATAGTGAAGAAGTCGCCACGCGCACGACGTGGTTAGCTAGCCATGCCCCGTTTCTCTTCTTTGATTCTCGTTCTTTTACTGCGCGTTTCCTAAGTAGCGGCTCGATAGTGATCAAAACTGATCGCTTGGGGGAGCGCGTTCCTTAAGGTAATGCTTTCATTACTTTCAGAAGGCTCTTGCGGAGAGACGACTCTCTCAATAGCGACGAATCCGCTCCAGATCCCATTCTCCCCTTCCAACCGGGTGAGATAATGACCGGACCACTCTTTTCGAGTCCTCTCCAGATACGGTTCCAAACCCACGTCTTCCTTTCCGTCACCTGTACCCACATCCCCACTCTCGTTTTGGGCTTCGCAGCTTGACCCTCTCGGGGTATTCCGCTGACCCAAACTCCGGCGGTCGAAACGGAACGCCGCGGGCGGCCAGTCGTGCAGCCAGTCTTCCTCGCCGGCGGGCGCGCCCAGCGCGGCGGCCGGCAGCCGCGGCCGCGGCCGCCACTCCGCCAAACCCCTTAAACCTTTCCTGCGCCTGGCGATCCTGAAGATGAGCGCGCAGAGGACAAGCGCCAAGACGCCCGAGAGAACTAGGACGGGGACGAGATATCCGGCCTTGGATTTGGGCGATGTAGCTGGGGTGGGACCGCTGGGAAACGCACCCGGGGGATGCAAACCGGAGATCGGAAAGGTGGTGGGCCGGGGAGAATTCCAGGGTGCCGAAAGCTTAACGGCGGAGACGTTGGACACGTGGAACACGAAGGGCGCGTCCACGTAGCTATTTGCGGTGCCTGCGATGGGCCAAGTTGGACGCTCAGCTTCCTTTCTTGTATTTCAGTTAGGCAAGTCAGATGTGTATCCATCAAAGTTTCAACTTCATTTCCTGTTGGGTGTTGTAAAGCGCCTTCAAGAATTCGAAAGAAGATACCTGCAACTGCCAAGCCTCTGTTTCTCCAAGTTTGCCAAGTTTTAATGATGTTGAAGAACAAAGAAACATCGCTGACATTTTCCATACGTTGGACAGTGGAAGCCAGAGGTGCACCGGCCAAAAGCTGCAGGTCAGAACACTGATTCAGGAGAAAGTTTAGGATCAGTTCATTACCGTAAGGAACTTGTGAGTTGGTAATCTGAAGCGTCAAGAAAGTGTTCAAGTTCCGTTGGAGTTTGATCGGAACTTATCCGTCCGGGTTCCGCCGGAAGCCTCACCTGACCAGCTGCCGTTATTCACGTCTGAAGCGTCCCAAATGGAAGTATACCTGCAAGGAAAGTTTTGCATATTTCTTCCTGAAGATGAGAGTCCGTCCCGATAATTTCATTTCTCCTGAAGTCTGAAGCCCTCATTATAAAAATCCACTACCTTCAAGCCTAAAGGCACTTTTGCAGGTCTTTACGAGCTCAGGTGTGAACCTACTCAACGGATCGAGCTAGCTTTTGGTAAGGTAAATTCTGATGAGCTCCCAAATGATCATGTTTTGATTCGAAGTCCATACGACAGGGAAACTTCGAAACGGAAGGCAGACTTTTCCCCCTGCTTTGTCTTCGCCTTTCCTTTTTTGATAGTTGTGCAGTGATAGGCGTCACTTACAAAAAGCCTGGCAGAGTGGGGTATGGTAGCCCCGTCTTGTTGTACACGGTCCGCACCTCTAAGCCGTCGATAAACCACCTAAATTTTGAATCCAAAGGCTGCCGTGAGACACACCGGCACACTCGAAATTGGGCCGGTAACAACGAATTATGGTTCAAAAGGCCTTTTGAAACTAGCCAAATCTACATCGATAGCCTATGTTTGTTCTGTGCTTTTCCAAAATGAGGACAAAAGATTCTTCTCATCTTGCAAGCACTGCAAACAATCCTGATTGATTGGGTCTGATTTCACAAGAGTATCTAGACCGGTAACTGGAAAGCCGATGCGATTAAGAACTCACTCATCAGGCCGGGACGGATGACGATAAGACTTCAGGTATTACGGTGGTTCTGACTTTCAGGGCAACCAAATCGCGTAGCTCTCCGTTTGATTTTGAAGTCGACCTTATGTATCCTTTTTAGACCATTCGACTAGAAGTTTCCGACATACTCGTCATCGGCCGCTCACTTGATTCGCAGAGGTGTCCAGTCGATTTGGTACTCGTGAAAATCTTTCGAACAATCAAAACCCAGCTCGATGATTTTCTCGTTCCCCACACCGAGTGTCGTGGCGCTTCCGTTCACATAGTAGTTCACCTGCAGACCAAACCCAATGTTTCAGAGTCGCAGCCTTATCCCGAGGAATGGACCCATCCACTCTGGACTCATTCCAGAGGGTCAGCGTTTATGCCGCCACAAGAATGTTACTTTGAAAGAATTAAGATTCCGCCGTGACCGTCTTCCTACCATGTGCGGTATTGTGGCAGGATCTTTCACGTGCATGGCATCAGAGGCAGAAAGAATGCAAGCGTAACGGCTGATGTGATTGAAAAGAACAGTAGCTGTCCCTCATACAGATCTGCGGTTCCTGACCAATCCACTTCAAGCCCTAACCAGCCCACCAGAGGACTATCAAAAAACCTGTGTTTCGAGATGCGCATCCAATCCATCCAATGAGTATGCTAGTGTGCGTTCTCCCGCCCTCAGGTGACACGAAGCACGAACATCTACCTGAACGATCGACTTATTTCTGCCCAGCCACTCGAAATCGATCTCGTCTTGCGCCGGTTTTATCCCCGCGGTTTCTCGGCTGCAGAGGTTTGGAAAGAATCGTTCAGGCAGAGCTTTGAGAATCCGAACCTGAAGGTTGGAGGGCTCTACAATAAGCAAGAATGAGCGCAGCTCGATTAAAAGTCAGCAGAACGGATTCAACTATTTGGATAATGGTCAGAAATGTTTTGCGGGTACCCGGCTGCCATTCTCCCTGGTGCTCGCGGACTTACCTGGACGTGTAGAAATTCGGTAAAAGCCCAGTAGTGTTGCCTGCACACAAACTAGCGTTCTAAATGAAAACGACAATGCACTAGCTTCACAGATTCTGTGCTTTTGCATTGATGCTTGGTGTCTTCAACTTTTTGGTGTTTCGCCCATACTGATGCGGGTGGAACATCAGCATGGATGTTCCGTCGTGCTTCGAGACCAACTTAGAGCGAAGCAGAAGCTCAAACGTCAGCCGGTCACTCAAAAGTTTTCAAGGCAAGATTTGGAGGCGTCGGAAAACGGGAACTTCGTCCACCGTATCTCAGCTTCCGCGTTCTGTTTGAAGAGGAAGCAAGCTCACCTGCGGGACACTTGATCATAGCTGAAAAGATGCTGTACACGTAGCGCTGAGCGGTGTGAATGCGCGCTCCCGCCGCGGAGCCGCTCTTGGCGGAGATGCTACAAACGCATGCGATGAGCGCGCTTGCTAATAGAAAGATTCCATTCTCTTAAAATAAACCTCACTGCCTTTGAACCCGCTATATTGGGCTTGATTTGAGACTCTCTCCTTTGATCCATTGAAGTGCAGAATAATCCAATTTCAAGGAGCGCAAGTGGAATGATTGTTTGCAGCACGTGCCTATTGCTGGCAGTGGCCATGGCTGTTTTTTTTGGAAAAGCAAGAGCTGCTGTGAGTGCGAGCTTGAAAAAAATAGATCCTACCGAAACGCATCGGTAAGGTGAATAGTACTCACGTGAGACTTAAAGAAGCTCCTGAGTCAGCCACATTCTGAAGGTCTGCAAAAATGAGGTTTGAGATAAGAGATAGCTTTCTCATTCACGCCTGATGCACAAATCATGACGCTATGAGCCCTACTTGTATCTCCTCTCCATGAACGCGCAAATCTCAAGCGCTTTGCCCTGTATTACTTGTTTCAATCAAAAGGTATGGATTTCCGGATACTCACATAAAGCTTGACAAGTATCTTAGAACTTTCAAGCAGATGGGCGGTTTTCAAAAGCAACCCTCATGATCGAAGCAAGCCAGATGCTACGAAATTTTGTCTTGCTTGCATGCATGGTCAGATTCGTAGGCAATCAAGCGAAACAAGCAGCTTCAGCATCTCGACTAAATTGATGTTCGTGACACAATTGATCTAGGAGAGATCTCGGCCAGGAATTTTTGAAGAGCACTTACTGTAGTCACACCAGGCAAACGGGGTTTCCGCCGTCATGTTTGCGGGCAGCAGCGTTCCGTTGTTCAGATCAGGATCGGAAGGCAGTCCCTCAGGGTCCCCTGTTGCGTTCCGTTCGACCAGAAGAGCCCTGTGAGCGGAATCTCGATCGACCAGCTGAGCCTCAGCGGACTCCAGAAGAAACAGCAAAGCAAAAGAAACCATGGGACTAGAAAACAACGAACGTGCGCGGAAAATTTTCCCTCCGTGCCGCAAAATTACTGCCCAGAACTGCATCATCGCTAGAATGCCTTCGCCCCCTTATCAGGCTTTGTTGTTTTCTTTTGACATTCAAAACCTGTGTCACGCAGTCAACGGCCAGTTTTCTTTACATCAGCAACAGCGCCTCCTTTCAACAACCCCTACAAGATCTTTGTGAATCTTTCTTTCCTATACTTGGAGATCAAATCCTCAAGTATCAAGGGCCCAAGACCTAAGTCGCCCCTCTTGAGTTCTGTTAAAATTGGCGGCCGAAAGCAGGTCTTCCTTTCTATGCAGCTTCACGGCACAGTCGATTTGAACTCGCACTCTAAATCTCGAGGACTCGTAGTAGGAGGTAATCTACCTTGATACTTTTCTACTTTGAGAATGAAAGGGGCGACTCAATCCTGGTAACTTGCGTGATCAGTTATCTTGGAATCGTCTGGCGGATTGATCGAAGAGATACTGGATAACGGATATCAACCGTTATGAGAAGTCCACCAGCTGAAACCAGTAGGATCACCAAAGTTTAGGTCCGGTCTGTCTGGCTTCCCTTGCCTTCCGACCGGGCCGGACGTTCTGATTGTCTTGACGACGTCAGATGGGAATCTACTGTCAGATTCCAGGTCCACTATTCCCTGGCGGTTGGTTCCACTGTCGGTTGCAGACACTTCCAAGACTTAAGCACCGGAGCGACTGATATACACTCGACGCGCCATATTCAAAATTCTGACCCGGAATTCTTGGTTGAGTCGTTTTCTTGCTCTCCAAACTGGTCCGTTGGGCTTCAGATTCCGTCAGCTCCTACCCAAGACTTGGTGCGCAGCGCGCGCCGAGTTCAACTCGTTGGAAGTTCCAAGGTGCGGGAACTATGCACCCTGCCTAAGAGCGAGCCTTGTACTGGCTCGCAGGACCCCCTGGCCAGCGCCGAATCTTGATACTACTCAAGATGTGCTTGCATATATATCGCCAAACCGCATCATGGATCAACACGGCGCGGACTCGTGAGGATAATACAGAACAACACTGATCACAAAATGACCCCCCCGACAAATTGACGCGCTAAAGGTGCCAAGAGGGTTTGCTCCATATAGGCAACAAACATTACAACAGTTTGGAACCACGAAGGCACCAATTACGCCCTCGATGACTAAGTGACGCCCACTTGACACGTGCCTTTTGGTCGTCAAATATGCTTCAGGTCCAAATTGGTGTTATGATGGTGTCAATTTGGCAACTGTTGGGCGGATAACATTACAACAGTTTGGTGCGGGCATGGGTGATGCCCTTTAGGCGCCAGTTCGTCGGGGGGGGGAGTTTGTGATGCATACCTTCCAGTTCCGAACATATCTTATGCATAGCGCTCTGATTTGTAAGCCGATATGTCTACTAGTAGCACGTAACACGAGAATGCTCAATCGACGCAGCTTGGAGATCCCGATTTTCAGCGGTGGGTTACTTGGCTACGTCTTCCCACATACATTAAGCAGCCAACTTTTTATCCTGTATCACAATTTCTACTGGATATAACACCACACTTACCTAAACGGCTTCATAGTCAAGTTTCCTACAGTCAGCTAAGCCTGCATGGAGCTTTTATAACCGCTTCTGTCAGGGTTCATCCAGATATTGCTGCAAAGACTTGTCGATATGTCCGAATGGGTTCCTAAAGGTGCGATAAAACAAGCCCGATTCCAGCGTTACCTGCCTGACAATATTCTTCAGCTTTCTGTTCCCCTCAATCAAAGTTCTTTGCTTCGCAGCGAGCCGCTCCACCATGAACGTTAAACGGTCCACAGGCGAGACTGACGTCACCGGGCTATCACGCAGAGTCCTGCTGACGCACCGCAAGCAGCCGACATCTGACGTTGCCAGACCACCTCGCTGTCGCAGTACAAGGATGACGTCGAGCATCTTCTCAAGCGTCTCTCGCCCCATCCAACTGACTGGGGCCGCCTCTTCAACTTCAGAGACGTTGATTTCCGGTCCGTGAAGGGGTTCTATAATCAAGGAATCCCTTAGTTCGCTGTGAGCGGGAACGTCCGTGCTTTGGACTTCCGCTACATTGGCATCTGTCAATGAGCTCCGGCCGGCGACAACGGCCGCCAGTGACCGAGTTCGCTGATCAGATGGAGCATTTGCGTCCGGGAGAGGATCTGCAAGACATACATATGCTGAAATCTCTCATTTGCCCGGATCAGGATCCGCAGTATGTCCTACGCCTTGACCTCAACAGCAGAAGGAGTTCTGTTTCAAGAAATGAAAGTACGAAATTGAAGAGATACAGTCGCTGATAAGATTTACCGATAGAGAAAAGCGTTTGAGTGAAGCTCGGAGACCGCTCAGATGGGGGGCTCACGATACAACATCGCAGCTCAGAAGGATATTTCAGCCATTTACCGGTAGCTTCAAATTGAGGATCAGTACGATAATCAGTACTGGACAGGAACCCTTGAGAAATGCACAAGCAAGGCGATATATATTAATTGCCTGTGAGTTGATCCGTCGAAATGACTGGCGAAGACGACCTCAGTCTATCCAACAGGAACGTCATGAGTCTGGTTCCAAGGTCATCTTTGCCTAATCTGAGTATTGTCAGTTTAAAGAAGTACTCTGACGGATGTCAGTTGGAATGAAGCCTGTTTTTTCCTAAAGGATGATATCAACGGAGGCAGTTTGTAGAACAAAGATTCAATCTTTCAGGACGGACTCCTCCTTCACCATCATTGCGGTGTGCTAAGCATTAATGACAAAGTAGATCAAGCAGAAGGGGAGTTGAAACGATGAGATCACGGACTGACCTATCCTTGATCACTTTGAACAAAAGCTGCTTCTACAGTACTTATTGCAGTAGACAAGTTTGCATGCAGCGGCATCAACTCACCTGAATTCAGCACATGAGGCGGCCGAGGCGCAGCGTCCGAGTTGTTCTCACCAAGTCCCGACTCCCTGCCAATCTGATGCGGCCGGAAGCAGCTGAAGAAGCTCTGGAGAGGCATCTTGGCGATTTGGCGTGTCCTAGCTTAGGCTTAGCATTTGGAAGCCGCTCTATTTGAAATTACTGGCTTAGCAGCGCGCACGCGGCCGCGATCCGGTGAATTCCCAGAGGGTTTGGACACAGGTTTTACGTTCGGACAGTGCCTACGCGCGCGGCGTGGTCATTCGGACGGCCACTTTGTGGTGGCGCCATGAGGTGCTTTTCAATCCACTCCGCTGTAGGTAGACTTCAGCTGAGCACACGCCTCCTCTGCTGTGGCCGCCCTTGAAGTTGGGAAGCGATCTCTCATCTTCCTTGGTCCTGGATCTTGATTAGCCTTGCTTCTTGTTGCCATGGTGACATCATTGAGGCGCAATTCAGATTCGATGCTCCTGGAGGCTGAAATTCAGGGTGCCCTTCAACCATGCAGTCCGCTGTCCTGCCTTGATCTGAGACACGACTAGCATGTCCAGCACAAGCACCGGTCATTGGGCGTTTGACTCCTGGAAGATGACGCAGCAGGTTCTAGACTCGTATGGTTTCTCTCATGCCCTGACTGGTGAGGAAGCCGTTCAGCGGCAGATGTGCGAAACGAGGGCGAGGGAGCAGCAGAAGGTAGGGCAGCTCAGTCTTCTTTTCCTCTTTCAGATCGATGGCTTGCAGTTTCAGAATTAGTTGTCGGCAGATTGTTGTTGTTGATCAGGGTGTCATGAGTCCATCTGCACGACGAGCACAGTGGATTTGAGATCAAGTAAGGTGTCATGCCTCATGTTGAGCAACTTTGTATCCTCATCTGCCCCAGTTGAATTAGGGTTTGAGAAGCCCGTCGACATGGGGTGCAGCTTCAATACTTCTCTTTGTTTGGAGTTTAGCTGTTCCTCTTAATGTGGCCGCAGCTATCTCGCGTGGCCGTCACAATGAGCTTCTAGCCTGTGCAAGAGAGCCTGTGCTCCCCTTTGTGGCAATTGAGTCACGGCCTTTGCAATTCTCTACAAAGGGTTTGCAACCTATTTCAGCGCACCCACCTTTCGTGCCTAGTTGCATGCTCCTGGCAGAATCTAACATGGTAGATGGGCCGCAGAGCTCAAGCTTCGGATCTTGATATCTTTTGACTTAGTGGCACTGCTTGGTCTGATTGCATTGCAACGTAGATCAACCGGCCTATCTGCCAAGGGAACGACACACACTGTCATGTCAGCAGACTGAGAGTATCGGGTGTCATCATGATACAGCGGGCAGAAATATCCAACAAAGTGGGGGTCTTCTTACCTAAACCATGGGGAGCAACAGGCTTACAATTGTGGCTTTTTTTTTTCACGCATGGGGCCTCCACTTCTGCCTTAAATTGACATCCTTCGGCTTTGCCAGTCAAACAAAACCGGCGCGCAACCAGAAAATAATGTTTTTTTGACCCAATACGTGCTGCAGATGTGGTGGGAGAAGGAGCGGACGCTAGGCCCGGGGTGGTATGAAGACGAGCTTGAGGCGGGCCAGAATGGCTTTGCTGGGGGGTTCTCAATGGCTGCCGTCACAGCAGTGGCAAACGGTTCTTCCCTGAAGAAGCTGATACGCAAGGGCATCCCGGCGCAGTCTAGAGCAAAGGTAATTGCGTTCGGACCTGAAGTTTAGAGATAAGTGGGTGTTTGGAGCAGATGCAGTAGCACGTTATATGTCCTGGGGCCCAAAGTCTTGCAGAGTTCGCTGTCCGGCTGCTGTCCCGCTTTCCGGATGGAATTTGTGGCCCCATTTCTTATGACTTTCAGAAAAATGTGTGCAAAGCTGGCCCGTGCGCTGCTTCCAACTCCGGGACTCAAAACGGCCAGAAGAAAATGAAAGGAAGCCAAGATCGAGGGGGACAAGGGGGAAGGATATGAAAGTACCAGTACGATGCGAAAGCAGCAATATGTAAGCACGACGTGATGATGCATCTTCGGTCTCACAGGTGTGGTGGAGTTGTTCGGGAGCTGGCAAGAAGGAGCGGGAAGCTGGGGAGGGGTACTATGCGAACCTGCTGAAATTGGTGGAGGGGAAGGAGACGGTGCACACACGGCAGATTGACAACGTGAGTGCTCTGTGTTTCAAGTAGCAAACACCTTTTGCTTTGCTTGTGATGGACCCCAGGCGTCTTAAGGGTTTTGACCTGTCTAAAATAGGTTGGCTCTTTCCTCAAATCGATCCTGAGGCGTCCGAGAAGTTTTTTGGATTCATGCAAGGCTGCCAGTATGGCGAGTCCGCCCTGTTGCGAGTTGGCGCTCAGCGGTCTCTCAGACTCTCTGGAAACCTCTGTGCTCTTTCCTGCAGTCAAAATTCTGGTTCGCTTCAGGCATGTTGAAGGAACAACGATGCTCGTCAGGCCTGTTGAACAGAATCGAAGTCAGGGAACAATCACAAACATCTTCTAGGGTCAGGGTGTATGAGAGCCGACAGTCTTTTCTGATTGATGTGTCAGAGTAGATCTCTAATCACAACTGCTTCTCGTTCACACCAGCTTGAAATTGTCTGTGTATATTCTCTGTCCTTCTCGGGGATTAACGTCACCCTTTCTCCCAACAGGATGTACATAGAACGTTTCCCGGGCACCCCTGGCTGGACTCCGAAGAGGGGAAAACGCTGTTGCGACGGGTGCTCGTTGCATACTCCTGGCGCAACCCCGGCGTCGGTTACTGCCAGGTCAGTGGCACGTGCCTTTCTGCCTGCCTGGCCTGACACAAGTCCTGGATTTGACGTGCTGCCTGGAGCTTCCGCGGTTTTATTCGGAACTCAAGCCGTTTGGATAGAACGGGCTTGTAGTCGTCGCTACAAGTGGAATGTACGAGGACCTGAATAGGGAAAGGAACCGAATGTGAACGATCGGAGAAGTCTCCGGGCTTTTCCGACCAGCTCATACGAGCAGCTGTGACGATAGCGGCGACTTCTCCTTACTGGCCTCCTCTGCTGTCGCTTATTGTGAGCGGCCGAGGGGTTTCGGGAGGAGCCGAGTGCCTTGTCACCAGAAGTCTTTACAATTGCAACTTCTTCTTGCTTCTCTCTTCTATTGACTAATACTGACAGTCTGTCCCCTTGTCTACACTCTCTCGGTCTCTCATCTACCCAGTATTAGAATTAGTCTACGGATCTCTTGCTCTTACTCACGGTTTGACCCTCAATTTTGGTTGTGTCCTTCCCCCAGCTTTTGCCCTTCCCTATCTCGCAGTTGGCCTCATCACTCTCCGTTCCATCCTGCAGCGTCCGTACTATCAGCAAGTCACAATGACTCTGTTCCTGCCCGTGTATCTGTTTATCTCGTTTCCCTTGACCCAGCGCTTAACACCCTTTGGTTGCAGTTCATGAACTATGATACGGCTTTCCTGCTTCTGGCCATGTACTTTCTCATCTCGTTTCCCTGAACCCAGCGCTTGTTTCCTTAACCTGCAGTCCATGAACTACGTAACGGCTTTCCTGCTCCTGGTCATGCGGTCCGAGGAGCACGCCTTCTGGATGCTCGCTACCCTGCTGGAGGATATTCTGTACGAAGACTCGTACTCGGGGGTGAGAATAGGCAGTGAAGTCGCCCCTCTGATAGAAAACTTTCATGATCAAAAGTGGTATCACCCGTCCAGTACAGGGATTGCTTGTTACTTCTGCGGAGGGTCTACTGTAACTTGCAAGACCTTGCTACGCCATTCCGACGGGGAGTGATTGATTTGGAGAATTTCATCACGACCGATAAATAGTGAAAAAGCGTAGCTTGGGGCTGTCGGCAGGTCCTAATCAGACCCAACATATTCTGGCTGTGTTATGATACGGGCTTAGTTTTCGGTTCATCTCCAGAACTTGAAGTATCCCGCCTTCGGAACAAAAAGCTGGATCAAGCACTGTGCGCACTTGCAAGATTTGGATAGGGTATGGGTTTCGAGTCCGGTTCGCGTTTCCCTCTATTCCGCTCGGTCATGATGGAAAGGCATGACCCGTGTGCAGCCGGCTCAGCTGCTTTTCGTCGTCCCGCAGGACCTCTCAGGATGCCACGTGGAAACTCGGGTACTAGGGGAACTACTAGAAAAGAAACTGCCTAGGTGAGCAATTGTCATCACTTGGACTGTGACCCGTCACTCGTAGCCTCAAAAAGTCGGCTTGTCTGGAGCCGTTCACAGCGATCCACCTTTAATCCGCACATGTCTCCGCCACATTGGTTGAATTCCTAGGTCGGCCATGCAAGTTGATGGCAAGAAGGCGATGAAACAGTGCGCACGATATGTGCTAGGGAAGTAGTCCTTTTGCGTTCCGACTTCGTCGTCACTGTGAAGGCTCTTTCTGCATTTCAAATTGTTTCACTGCACCGTTTGAAGACAAGTGGTCCACAAGCGTCATTCGCTGTCATAGGATACAGTACTATATACTTCTTCTTGCGGTCGATCTGGAGTTGTTGATTACAACTCTCCTACCCGAAATACAAAATATCTTGCGTCAAAAGTCACACCCTGCCGTCGCGTGTCGATTAGACCCGTTCAATTACGACTCCCTGAATTCATACCAACCGAATCATCCATATTTTGCGTGTGCCACAAAGGGTTACAGACTTCCACCGGAGTGGCTCAATATTTCAGCAGAGCTTCCCCCAGAAACTTGGCAGTCCGCTTGCGGAAGAAGTTAGCCTACCAGCATTTCGCTCGGGTCCGTAAGAAGCCCATTGCTTAGTCAGAAAGTTGCCGATAGTGTCCGCCGAACTGTTGAACAAAAAGTCTCGGCAGACCCAGTTTCCGCCATAAAGTGCCGTTTTTCCGATTCGTTGCGTTCTTCGATGCAACCACACTCATTTGAGAGCCCAGATGCAACTTCGATTATTACGTACTGAATCGGTTGAAATCTCGATGCTGCATCAAACCGAGCCCTAGCCCAAAAGTCAGATAACTTTCTGTTCCCCGCAGGTTGGCGGTGCTGCTAGAGAAACTAGGGTGCGAGCTGGCGCTCCTGTGTACAGAATGGTTCCTCTGCCTCTTCGTCAAAAGCCTGCCGCCAGAGGTGCGTGAGCGACGCCGGCCCACTTCAGATTGCTCTTGCTGACTACGGAATAAAGTTTGGCTTCTTCTGATGTTGGTTCTTGCGCCGGCAGCCTGTGTCGGAATTCGAAGGACCGGCCGTAACGCGTTCTTCGATTCATTTGGTACAATGATTCTAGAGTTTATGCGAAGGGGGTCAAAGGACAGGTTCTAGAAAAGACCACGAGATGAACTTGGTGCGAAATACCTTGCCTTCGGCTGGTTTGCACTCTCTGGGGCACTGCAAGCAAGGGATTGGCTGGCCGAAACTGTGCTTTGGAACATGCGTGTACTTTCCTGATACCCAACTCTTCCGAACGGTCAGAAGTGATTACGCTTCCGGAAGCGCTTCACAAAAAGGTTTGTTAGTTTGAGCATAGACTCGTCACTGTCGATCGATAGTTTCGCTTCCCATCTTTTAGAGCACACGCGACCCTCTTAAGCTTGAGACGGGACCAGTGAACAGTCCCGAGATAGATCGGGCGGTCCGTATGGTCGGGCAGTCCAGGTTTAGTTGGACTTTTTGATTTTTATGAGACGGTTTCAGCACAGATTGGCGGTTTCAGGTCTGAGCATGAGAAGATGAGCGATGTCCACAAAAGACTGATGGGCCCATTCTTACCGTCTCTCTTTCGACTGTAAAACCGTTTGGGCCAGCTTTGGAGCTCCTCTTCAACTCCACTCGTCAAGAATGTGGGTCTTCTCCTTCTTGTGTTGCAGCTGCCGTTATGTTTTACTCAATGCATACTTGTCCGTTTGCAGACAACGATGCGGATCTGGGACGTTCTCTTCAACGAGGGAGCGAAGGTCATCTTCCGAGTAGCGCTCGCTTTGTTGAAGGTATGCACGGGATACCTTGGATACCTCACAGGTTTGCGGATCAAACATCTGACTGTGTCGCTTTGCCGTGTGCCCGAAGGTATACATGCGCAATTTCTATGTCGGAGTTCAAACGTCAGATCACGGCGCATACAAGAGACTGAGCGACGCCGTGATTTTAGATCAATCTGGAAGGATAAAGTGCTGGACAGTGTGCCGTGTGAAGGGCTGGTTTAAGGGAGCGGCTGATTTTTATTACGTCAGCATCGGTAACAATGCTGGGGCATAGACTTTGATTCAAAAGATTGATAGCTAGCTGTGCTTGTGCCAAACACCTACATTGTTTTATCCTACTTTTTGCCTGGGGTACTTACATTTGGATCAAATCAGGGGCTTTCGAAAGATAGAAAGCTGCACGGGGCAGCTTTGACACAAAAATCTCTGTTTCCTAGAAGGCGGCCGTGGTTCACCAGCAGGACGAGCATTTTTTTTGTATTTAGAAAAGTCCGCCTCTCAGTGAACACTTTGCGACGACTAGACTTGGAAAGGAGAAAGTCATCCGAATGCCGTCTGATGCGAAATGACGCAAGAAGTGACCGAGGAGACTTTTGTCCTGCATCGGTCCTTGCATATTGCGCAAGCAAACAGAAAGTTTGGAATCACATGAACGAAGCGGAAGCAAACAAAGGTCTGTCCTTCTTTGTCTGTAGATGAACGAAGCGAACCTGCTGAAGACCAAGAGCGTCGGGGAGCTGATCCACCTGTTGCAGGACGCGACGCGGCATACATACGACAGGGACGAGTTGATGAAGGTGAGCCGCGCGGCACTCATCAGCATCTGCAAAGTGCAGAATAAGGGATTTTGTAAAAGCCCCTCTCGTAGGAGGTGGCACTCCTGGGCAGTTGTTTCCAACGACTGCTTTTTGTAACAAGTAAGAGTTTGAGTACTAAAAGCGCCCGTATAGTCTCGTAAAGCAAACAGACTGATTTGAGGATCTGTGGTAAAGGTGAGCGAGCCACCAGAGCAGGCTAGAAGCGACAAATTCTGTGCCCTTAATGAAATACTCTCGGACAGTCGGCGTTCTGAAGACGGTATCTTGCGCATCGGGTACCATGTTGCTGAAACTCGGCAGTGGAGTTAGAACGTGTTGTCCTTCTAGGTGGTCACGTTGAGCAAACTGATTGACAGCCTAAGTCGTAACAGCCCCAGGAGCTTTGGGGTCGATGCTGACCATCAAAGTTACACGAAAAAAGGCCAAGATGGAAGGCGTGAGTCTTTTAAGCTGATTTGGTTTTGTTTGGAATCCTATTTGTATTTTGCCTAGTTGTTGAAGCTGTACACGGAGGACAATTGTAGTATGCTTTGGAACAGACGTTGTATCCTCGTCTGATGCAGCGTCTCCTTGCTTACAGGTGGCGTTTGAAAAGTTGGGGTCGTTTCCGATGAAGAGTATACTGAAGCAAAGGCGGAGGCAACACCCCTTGGTTATGGCTGAGCTTCAAGACAGATTGCGAAAGCACGAAAATAAAAGCTCGTAACGCTCACTTAGAGATCATACTTACCTGCACTGCTTGTGCAAGGGTTTTACTAATATAGGTGGAAGGCCCTGACTTCCAAGAGCGTCTTGCTCGGGTCCAACATAAAGGTGTCAGGTTGGATTATCATGATGCCTATTCCGTGCTGCATGTCCCGGAGTCCATGTTTGTACAGGCCATGATTTATGCTACCAGATCGAGTAGCTCCCGTCCGTATCGAGTCGCCCGAATGGGTATGCTGCCAACAGCTGGAGCTCTTTCATGCGCCCGGAGTTTTGCCGGCCGGCCATGCGAGCATTTGCATGCCGGCAGCCATCGGACCCACTAACCTCAAAACAATTCCCACTACATAGGCAGTCATTGGCGCCGGCACAGACACGCCAGCACCATATGTCAACTTTAAGGCCGCCATGTTTTACGAAAAGCTCTCTCAAACTGGCGCGGTTGTGTCGGTTGTTGATTTGTGGTCAACTGTCATTGTTGCATGATGCGTAGCTGGGACAGTAAGTTCTACCGTGCCTCTCAGCATGTGCAATTGTTACTAAAATTTGCAGGGCCGCGGCGGCCCATAGAACCTCACCCTGCCATGTTATTGTGATCAATTGGACCGGCGCCTTCGTAATCCCTCATATATGTACGATCTTGGTACGTGCAATCAGATGACGGTACCGGCCAAAGTTTGCCGTGCGCATCGTCATATCTTCGAATGATTTGACACAGCTAGCAGTCTCAGTCTCGCTGCCAGCCTATGGAGTGTGACGGCATGGGCAAACAACATGAACGGCCGGCCAGGCATGGAATGCCTTCAGGTTCTTTAGTGCAGATTCTGTGCTGATGATGCATATAATCCTGATCACCAGCACCGGAAGAAAAACGCGTGGCACCTACGAGGAGTTTTCTGGGTCTATGCCGCCCCATCTGCAACGATGGACGTGAAAGCAGTCGAATCAAGCACTTACTGCCCGACTTGGTCGCCGGCACGATTTAGGGACGGCCCGCATTTGCGGCCATGGCAGCGTGCAATACGAGCGAACCCCATCGTACGAGCTGGAGGGCTGGAGTTGGGAACCTCCCACACCGATCATCGGTTCCGGGCTTTTGCAATCGGGCTCACGAGTGCGCCGCCTTAGTGGAATGTCTGGTCGCAACGTAACACGGACATCACATGATCATATCCAGATTCTGTGCATCTACAGCCAAGATAACGTGCGTCCGTTTCATTTCTCGTTTTCAGGTCCTGTCAAAGATCGACTCGCGCTTCAACCCTATCGCTTCCAACAAAGTTGCAGACAAGGTCTCAGTTCAGACAAGTGTCAAAAGGCTCCCACGAACGGATCCAGATTCTGTCCAAGACTGAAGCCTGCTGACAGTGTACTGAAGCGGCATGGAAATCCAACAGGCTCAGACTCTACCCTTTTTGCATAATCTCGCAATTTATCTTCCTATCGGGCTCGCCTCCATGATAGGCTTCGGGGCTGCAGCCAAGTCAGTGCCCTAAACGCGCCAACATCTTTTCTAGCACTTCCCCGACCTGGTCCCCATACTGTTGAAAGTGCCCCTCTGTGATCATCTCCCGGAGTTCATGAACGTAATCAGGAGTCAACTCCCGATGCATACCTGTACAATAACAGTTAAAGATTTTCTCTGTGTCAATGTACCCGGCCCCTAAGCCTGGGAGCTCAGCAGTCGAGTCGACCGCTTCTTCTGCCAACTTCAGCAGCGCATCTGCTTCCAGTACGTCCTCTTGATCGTACCACAATTCATCGCTGCAATTGTAGAGAATCTTGATCAAGTTGCGGACCATCCGATGGAAGCTCGGAGCATCACACGCCAGAATGTACGCTCGTTCAAGGCCAACCACTGAGCTCGAAGACCGATCTTTCGGCGATTCTTTGGGTGGACCTCCTGGTAAAGAGTCGCCAGATCCCCGGTCACCCCCCTCTGTAAGCTGCTGCGTTTTTGCGGCCAGTCTCTCGTGCAAAGCGCTAAGAGCTTTCGAGTCAAAGTCCTTGGCCTTCTCATGGAACTGTTTGCAACTATCTTTGCATCTGTCATTCGGCGGATTGTGCTTATGTCCACATTATCCAGACCTACTATTGTTCCCCAGAAGTGTCCAACAGCATAGTCCACAGCGCTCCGGAGCTGGTCCATTTCCGCAGTGCTCAACATCTTTAGAACTCTGAAGAGAGTCTGCGATACACTCACACTGAATCAATGGCTTGGTGGAAAGAAATCTGAGCAAGAAATGATGGAACCAATACGCGCTGCTTGTCAGTCTTCTCAGAGACGCAGTTTGGAGCATATCTTGGTGAGCGCGGTGGATCATCTTACGCAACCTCCGGAAAAAGCTGGAAACGGCGTACTACCGGTAGATGCCAACCAGCTTAGTCCCCGGCCCCTTAGTCCATGCAGATTTCAACCAGCTATTGCGCCTTCCCATGAACAAAATCAGGTGTGGGACCATGTCAGTGTGGACGTGAGACTATGTGTCTGTTTGGCCGCTCCAACCGGCCGCCACAGGGACGTCACAGGTTGGACGTCAGTGACTTGGACGCCTTAGGCTAGACCCGCGTGCATGGCGCGCGGCAGTTGTGGCCAGCTAAACCTCGAACCCCCGCAAGCTCGGACGTCCGCAAGCGCCGGGGCGTATGCCGCGTACGACTACAGTTCACCAAGTTCGCTGGATTGATCGATCCCGGCCGCGCAGGCGGCAGGCGTGGCGGCCGCGGCAGGGCCGCTTCAAGCTGGTGGGGTTAGGGCCGGCCTGCCAGCTGGCAGCGGCACGGCCCACTGTGAGATCTGGACAGGCTGGGCCTGGGAGCCCGGAACCAAAGTTTGGTGTAGTTTGGTGTAGGGAGGCCTGAGACGAGATGGTCGTCCAGACTTTTCTTACTACGTGCAATGATTCTCCAACTGAAGAACCGGCAGTGTCTCGAACCCGGACCTGATGGGAAGAGTGAAGGGAGAGTGAAGGCAACCGCCACGTTCGTGAATACGACGAGCAACACGGTGACCGTGTGCTACGAGATGCCCAATATCAGTGTCCTTGTCTGATGCGGTAGGGGACTGATCCTGCAAGGCGAACGACATTTAGCGACAGATTAGTAGGAGCGAGTCCTTACTGAAATGCTGCTTGGTGCTATCGTGGCATGGCTGGCATCGACAGATGAGCTGTAATCTGGAAAGACGACGTGGAAGAGATCGCAGGCCGCCGGGTAACGAGATACACCAAAGGACCAGGGTGTTGATGCTTGCTAGGAACCGACTTCCACACTTGGTTCAACTTAACAATAGTGTGAGGTGGGACTGGAGAAGACCATTGAAGAGCCGTCGTTTTAAATCAGGTCTCTGAGAAGTGTCGAACTACTGTCGGGGTCCCAATGACAGTATTAGCCATACAATTAGCTGGATCCAGCTTGTATGGCTTCAGTACAACAATGAAACATCTTGAGATGTAGGTGGCCGACCAAGCCGCGCAAAAACCGAGAAAGTCTAGGAGCAGCTTCTAAAATCATGCAGTCAGCCTGCAAAAGCGAGTGAACTTAAGCAGGTATTTGATCTCCCAATTGCTTGGACTAGTCGCTTCCTCGTGCCGCTCAAGTTCCTCAGTTTGCACCGTCACTTGGCGGGTTTAGCCTAGCTTTCACGTGTAGGTCAGAAAAAGGGCAATTTCCGACCCCTCATGCAACCTTGAAACTCAAGAACTTTCAGCGCAGAGACTTTTTCTCAGGCCCGCCGGCCCCTCTAATTACTCGGTGCATGAGGCGACTCTTTCGCCGTGGCGAAAACAGGGCAAAGTTGAAACTTGAATTGACCGGACCACCATATGTCACATGCTCGGCCGCCAGGCTTTTTTCAGCTTGCATTTGGGATAACGCATACATGCGCTTCGTGACTCGCCGGCCACTGAGTGCATTACTTTGCAAGTGCATACCCTTAGCTGCACTCGACGTCGTCAGTCGTCCCGGGTCATGCGCCCCACTCATCGTGCATGGCCGGGCGTATACAACTCGGCAAATATTATGAGGTCGAGCGCGCGGCCCGAGCCCGCATATTGATGGGGCCCGTGTGAACTGATCACGGCCAGCAGACAAAAGCATGCACGTATCTATGGACGGAAGAGTTGTGCAGTACTTGTAGTTTCGAAAACACATTCAATGTACGATCGCAGTATGTACCGGCCAATTTTGCAAGGAATTACAATTCCGTATGCTTTTGTAGCCACTTATACGGGGAAAGCGAGCGGCGACACATGTGCTGCTGCAGGGCATGGGATGCCGAGTTGAGCTTGTTGCAACAAAGTGTACTCAAAAGCATGTAGGGAGGTAACTGCACACATCCTCATTCACAAAGCAACGTATCTTGAATGCGCGGTGGAGCTCGTCAAGACGGGCCAACTGGCAACAGCCCGCCAATCTCGGTTTTGACAGACTAGTCCAAACTCAGCAATGCAGCCGTCTGTGCCGTATAACCGTCGGACTCGGCTCAAGCTAGAATACACGCAAGTACTATACATAAACAACGCCCTTGCTACCGTACGCTTCTTGTGCCTTCCTCACTAGCTTGTCTAGGTCCCTAACAATGTTGAACACGGCGTCCGGCCTGCACAGAGCGACACCAGGTGTCAATCGATGGATCAGAGAGTGGCGTCGCGCTTCAGTCAAAGTCAATAGAAGAGCCCCGGGTTTCACCACACAGTTGGCAATGAATTCTTGCAACACAGCAACTGTTGACGAGGCTGCGGTGCACTTCGACGGGAGGAGGCTGCTTGCTATGTTGCAACCAACCACGGCTGGCGCGATGCCAGAAACTGCCGTCAGTCGGCTTTCAACTCTTGGCTCGACAAGAGGGTCTCGAGTTTTCGGTGAAACCGCTTTACCTCCTGCCTTTGATCAAATGAACGGGGATGAGGAAAACAAATGGCGGAGAGAGACTCGAAAGAGGGGAATCAGACAGATAGAGATAGTGGCCAGCAGTACCTGCCCAGCTACGCGGGCAGTCCTTCGTGTGACGTCAGCTCGTGCTTTTGCTTAACGACCCACTCGGCCGCAACATTCAACATATGGCAATTCAAAGCCTGACCCAAAGAAGTCTTCAAACCGAAGGCGAGCTGCTTGAGCGCCTTTTTTAATGGCTACAAGCTCTGCCAACGGGCAAACCACTCCCCTACGAACTTACGAAGAGACAGCAAACAAATCAAACCTTGTACCCAAGAATGCACGCACCTGGCCAGCTTGAGAGCCCGCTCCTTCATCGCGGTCAGCTCGCCCTTCTTCTCCCCGAACCACTCGGCCACAATGGTGGCGATCTCGGTGGGTACGTCACTGTACTTGCCACAGCCATTCTCCACGACGAACGGCACGTTTCCCGTCTCCTGCAGTATTTGAAACGCTGACGGTGAGACTTTTTTTAGAACGTCTTAGGAAAGACTTGTGGTTGACAGCAGTAAACAGGTGGTACGAATCGATCTCGAATACTGACCGTGCCGTTTAAGATCTAGCCGCCGTTGCGTGAACGGCTTGCTCAGCAAGAGCAATGTAAGCTTTATCAATCCACGACAGTTTTACCTTACTCAAACACAACCGATTGCCAGGTATGTGACAGGCGGTGTGGGCAAGGCCCAGGTAGAAACTGCACTCTAAAGTCGTGCCTTGTACAGCTGGGAAGAGGAATCAAAAGAGGTGGTGGGGCATTGGCTCCAGGGTGCATAGAAGTGAGAGGCCTTACCTGCCCGGCAATAAAGTCATTGAGTACGATGGGCAGTCCCCGGATGAGCGCCTTGAAATCGAAATTGTACCTTGTATGTGTGGGAAAGAAGAAGTAAAACAACAGGTTGAGATTAGAGTTCAGGGTGCATAGAAGTGACAGGGCCTTACCTGTCCAGCGATGAAGTCGTTCAGCACGATGGGCAGTCCCCGGATGAGCGCCTCAGCGATCGTCCCCGGCCCTGCCTTGGTGATGACGCAATCCGAGGCGGCCATCCACTCGGGCATGTTCTTCACGAAGCCCTGCACCTGCACGCATGAAGAGTATGATAGTCTGAAGCTGTTGACAATGATGTCACTGCTTTGAGATGAGATTTGGAGTGGCCGAGCTCACCCGAGATACGGCCTGCAATCGGTTTGGCCAAGGAAGTTCGCAAGATATGGGTCAACGTGCTTGGGCACATAAATACTGCTTTGAAATTTGAGTAGTGCAAGCGAACACGCCAAGATCAGACAATCTGACGACGGACAAGAATTCAAGAAGGCACCTCAATAATATCAGAGACGTCGTTGAATAATTGCGCAATAGATAAAACAGTTACGGTGCTTGGAACGTAGTCCCGGAGTTGCATCAGCTTCGCCATTGACTGCAACCGAACAAAGAGGCACGAAACACATACAGTGTCGGCGAGTCGCTGCCGCAAATCGCCCGCCGGTGCTTGCTTCCGACGAGCAAAACCAGAACCAGAGAATTAAGGAAATTGTTCCCTTCACTTCTTGCTTGGCAGTGCAAGGTCAGATCCTAAACCAAAAGGGTGGTCCTCAAAAAGGTACGATATCTGTCGCATCAAAAACAGAGCCAGAAAGTTGGTCTTCCCAAAAGGTACTTACCTGCGTCGGCATGGGCCAATCCACCGCTTCTAGGATGGACTGCAGCTTCTTGTTTCGCCCGCAAATGATGATCAGCTGCCCCAAGGGGGCGGTTCCGCTCGTCCCCCCGAGGACGTCCGCAAGTGCCCGGGCCGTCGCTTCTACGGGGCCCATGCCCTCCCCCCCGCCGATGAGAATGACAGCTGGCAGCGTCGGGTGCATCGCGAGCTGCTGCCGAAGCTCTTTCTGCAAAGGGGGGCACGGAAAGGCAGAAGTGAGGGGAGGGCAATGAAGGTAAAGGTCAGAAGGGCACATGTCCTGCCCTACTTCCCGCCAATGAGAATGACAGCTGGCAGCATCGGGTGCATTCCGAGCTGCTGCGGAAGCTCTTTCTGCAATAGGGGGGGACGGAAGATTTAAATTGATTTCTGCTTTCGCAGCTTACTGAAGAGCGAGCGAGTGACTTTTGAGAGATGCACGGAAACACACGAGGGTTTGCTGAAGAGGAAGGCAGCAGAAAGTTTAAAAGATAATAGTGGAGACTCACCCTGGGTGGTAGCTTGCACGCCATATCAGGGCAGATGGGCAGTTCATTGAAATGCAACTCAAACAACTATTGCAGTCTGGAGATCTAGGAAGGCGAAGAATGGAGACACAAGAAGACAAGAGAAGAAGCGCGAAAAGGCAAAAAACACGGAAACCGCTGCGAAAAAATAGAATCGAGCACCCTACAATGAGAAATGTCGAACCCTCGTCCCGTGTGACAGCTTCCGCACGAGGTCTGGGCGGACGGGCAGTCCGGGCACGACTGACTACACTGTCAGGATTTTATAGACGCAGAACAGCAGGCAAAGACACGCGTATAGAGTGGGGAGGGGTGAGTGGAAGAGCAGACGGAACGGAATCGAAAGAAGGTTGTGCCTTACCCTGGGCGGTAACTTGCGCACAAAGTCTGGGCGGATGGGCAGACCGTGCAGTCGGACCTGGATCAGTACTTGAGACTAGAGAAACCTTACAAGTACGAAAAGCAGAGGGAAACGCGGGATCGACGAAATGGAACCAGAAGAAACTCAAGCCTTACCCTGGGCGGTAACTTGCGCGCGAAATCTGGGCGAATGGGCAGACCGTGCACTCGGACCTGGCCCGGTTGGAGGCCCGCCTTGAGCGCGCGCTCGCCCACCCTGTCCGTGGGGCAGAAACACGTCGTCACCAGCTTGTGGAACCTGCGGCCACGTCACCATGACGTCAGTATGAGGAAACCTTCTTTGGGGCAGTTGATTCAAGTACATAGCTCTTAGAGTGGACGGCTTCAGCATCTGCGCTCGCTGCGACCTTCCATTGGACCGAGCGAGTAGTTTCAGCTCGCGAAACTTGCTCTCAAGAGGACGGAGATGCGTCGTGACGGGGTGCAGCGATCCGAAGTCGTTTCAAATGTTGCTTTCCTTAAATATTTCTCGTCTTTCCGAGCCATCGCAAAAAGCATGGACGTATTTGTGGTGAGATTTGGGCAATAGCAGAGCGAAATCGACATGCATTCGTTCATCTTGTGAGTCTGTATAGAAGAGCGAAGGCATTGCAGAGAAACTGCTGCAAAGCTCAACACTGCAAGTAGGGCGCACATCATCCGGTGCCGCCAGGAAGGGACGAGGAAAAATTGAGCAGATTACAGCACAAAACATACAAAAAGACAACCTTCAAAGTTCGGGATGAGGGGAAACGCACAAAGTTGTCAATCATTCCTTTCGTAACCAGAAACAAAGAAAAGTAGGTGAGTGGAAAGACGACGTTTAGTGAAGAGGAACCGATACGGGAACGACAGGGGGTCAGGAAACGAAGAAGCTCGACAAACAAAAGCAGAAAGAAAGGGATGAAACTAGAGCGGGGAGAAAGGGCGTTCACCATGTGGCGTGGCAGGTGTCAAGGTGGCATTCTTTCTCTGGGGCCAGAACTACTGAACAAAGAAATCAAGTCAACGCGCACAGGGTACAAAGCCAACTTTAAGAACAATAAATCTGGGAAAACGAGCCGTCATCAAGTGGGGTGCCAAGTAAGAGAAACAGACGACCGCTTCGTAAGCAGAACCGGTAAAAACAGACACGTGAGTCAACCCACAAATAAGTAAGAGAATAACTCATACCAACCAGGGAACGAACTAGAGCGGGGTCAAAAGGTATTTACCAGGTGGGGTGGCAGGTGTCGAGGTCGGTAATGACGGTGGTGAAGGGGATGCGGTGGAGGAGGCCGCGCGAGCGGAGGACGCGCAGGGGCACGTGCTGCATCAGCGGGTGCACGCTAACGATGATGTCAGGCTTGTACTTGACGAACGCCTTGGCCATCTCCCTGCAGAAGAGGATACAATTGGAGCTGATCAAAAAGTTCGACACGAGGCTCTTCAACATGGCCGGACGTATTTCCCTTCGATTAGGGACACGACCGATTGTGTCCGGTTTGGACATGACGAACGCCTTCGCCATCTCTCTCAGTGCAAAAAGAGAGGCATCGTGTTGGAAAGATTGACGCAATCTCCTTCTTCCCAACTGCTGATAGTTTTAAAAATGTCAGGCTTGTACATAACGAACGCCTAAAACGCCTAGTGTCTTTCTTTCCGGATAACCCCGTCGGAAACACTTCTACGCAGGCCTACAAAAAGTAAGGTGGGTTGATCGTGCTTGTCTCCGGCCAATGATACCAACGCCTTGGCAATCTCCTTCAAACGTGCAACAATACACCCACCGAGAGGAGAGAGGGGGCTTCTGAATCCGGTCAATTGTTCTTCTTCAATTGTTAAAAGCCCAGTGATTGGACGTGAGCTTGACACGAATCGTCCTGGGAAACATGCACCAGGTTACGAGAAAAGACACGGGCCACTAAACTGTGGTCGAAAGAACTTCTTTAGATCTGCTCGTATGCCACCGTTCGACATGCTGCTAACAAGGAGGTCCCTGGGACGAGAAAAGGTGCGCCACATCAAAAAGTCGACTTGGACCTCTGAGATGTGCAACGTGGTTCACTGCCATATTTTGTAAATGCTGATTCCAAAATCCTCGACGTGAAACTCTCACACGAGGGTCTGTGCTTTCAAGTTGCCTGAGTTTGGAGAGGCCTTCGCTGTGAGCTGTGTCGTTACGCATAGAGTTCAGGACAGACTCGATGAAATCAACCAACGATACAGGAACGGAAACGAGTCACAACAAAACGGGGAAAGAGCGCTTGCCTGGCAACGAAGGCGGTGGTGGCGACAAAGTGCGGCTGGTGGATAAATTTGGGGCTGCTGAAGTCGAACGCGAGCTTCCAGATCCACTCGTGCTTCACCATGAAGCTGTAGCTGTCGGGGAACGTGTTGAACGGCCACGGGGTGTGCTCCTTCCACATATCTACGATGATCACCTGCCAAAGGCCGCCGATTCAACCTTTAGAAGTCTTGGAAATTCACTGATTCACTGGTTGGGCCCATATCGAAAAGTGAGTCGCCAAAGGGTCTTGGTTGATCATTTGACGGTAAAATGACTGGAAGTAAGAAGAAAATCAAAGGGACGTGTTGAACAGCCACAGGGTGTGCTCCTTCTACATTATACAATGATTACTTGCCCAGATTAAGCTTCCGGCATCAAGAACTCTAGAATTCTACACTTTCTGGGCCTGCAGCATAGGGTGAGTTCGTACAAGGGTCTTGTAGATTTGGTCGGTCGATGGTAAGCTGAGTGGAAATAAATGTGGAAATGAAGGAACGTGTTGAACGGCCACGGCGTGTGCTCCTTCCACATGTCTACGATGATTAGGACGCAGGGTCTGGGTTCCAGCTTTGAGAACTCTAAAATTCTACACTTTTGGGTGAGTTCGTAAAAGGGTCTCGTGAATTTGGTTCAGTCGATGGTAAGATGAGTGGAAATTAAAGTGAAAATGAAGGTACTTGTTAGAACGGCCACGGCGTGTGCTTCTTCCACATGTCTGCGATGATCACTTGCGAAGGGGCGCAGTGCCTCAGTTCCAGCTTTGAGAACTCCAAAAATCTACACTTGCCGGGCCCGCAAGTAGGGTGAGTTTGTGAAAGGGTTTCGTTCTCTGGATCATTCGACGGTAATATGAGCGAAAGGCAAAGGATGTCAAGGAACGTGCCAGAAGTGGGTTTGAAGTGTCTGGGAGCACATTGTAAGGTGGACGCATAAAAGTGAACTCTTGATGAAGTGGAATATGTCGAATATTCACGGCATGTGCTCCTTCCACGTGTCTACAAGGATCATCTGCGGAGTGGCGGATGGTCTGATTCCCAGCTTTGAAAAGATCCTGGAGGTTCACACTGGTGGGCCAACAGCGAAGGTGGCCAAAGGGTCTGGGGGTCTTAATACGTTGACGGTACGATGAGTGGGAGTCGAAACGAGATCAAGGAACATGTTGAACGGCTATAGCTTGTGCTCCTATCAGATGTCCACGATAAATAAACAACTATGACGGGGTGCAGAGTTCCAGTCTGCGCTGTAAGACCTCGGTATTGCTGTCAGCAGATGAAGCAAACTATCATTTGGATATTCGGATGACAGCGAAGTACTTCAGCAGACTGACCCGAATCTTCCATATCTAAAATGTAATGTGTCCCCCATGAGAAGCCTTCAGTCAGTTGCTTTGAAATTGGTCGGTGACAGAAGTCGATCTTCAAAGTCCGAATCGGAAGCCTCGCTTTTCTGTTGTAGACAAGGAGGTCTACCGCGCGCACCTATCACCACCCAATGGCAACGCAGCTTTGCCAGAGCAAACAAAAGAACTGCCGTGCGCCCTTCAACAACCCTTTACAGCTGGGATCAATGCCCCGTTTAATCCAGTCGGATTCAGCATCAGACACCCAGTACTCAACACCATTCTAATGATTTCAACGTTGCAAAGGAAGGTGAGGGGTGCCATCAGAGGGGCAAAAAGTGTTATTATAGCATTGGGCCTTCACATCATCAGTGCTGCCTGAGAAAAACGACGGGGAAGGTCGCAACGCATCTTAAGCAGCACTGCGATGCAACACCTGCCAGGTTTTATAACGGTCGCACTGTGTTTTACAGTCCTACGCATGTGGCTGCTATTGCAGATGGCGGACCAGACTGGTGTAGCTTTGCAGTCAGTTTTATCTGGATGTACTCTCACTTTACAGGCTGACACGTGTGAGTGGAAAGAAAAATCCCAACCAAGCACTATCGAGATGTGCAGTGTTGTGCGACGAGGAGACACAAGCATGCTGTTGATCCTTTTGGCGTCCGGCTTCGCTTTGCCGACCAGCAAAGTTCCCAACACACCACTTCTCAACAGTGTGCCTGATTCTCCATATAACCTCCTTGAAAAGTGGTACTTCTTTTCTGGGATGGAGCCTCACATTATTCAATCACGTCACATACAGAAACATCCTGTAAGTGGCCATCCTTCAGTGTGGTCATTGCTGATTCAACGTCCTCTAATCTTCAAGACAGTCTCATTAAGCGACCACGTCTTTCAGAGACATTGTGAGAAGTGATCTTGACATGGTAAAAAGGTGTGTGGTTGTGCTGGACACTTCATCGGCCTTTTTGCAATCCAGTGATGCCTGCTTCATTCAGCAACTTGAGTACGCAATAAAGACCTTTTCAAAAAGCAATGCACGCTGAAAAAAGTGAGCAAAAGATGTGCTTTGCACAGTAGCGGTTCTCCATTTCTGTGATTGAACCAAAATACTTTATTTGAACTTCTATACCCACTTTGACTGGCCCTGTTCCATTGCTCTAAACAAGGCCCATGCATTTGCACTCATATTCAATGAAGCATAGACTTGATTCCAATGCTTGACTGATTCGTAGCTTGCAAGAGTTCCTTATGAAGCACTGCAGCCAACCAGTAGACCCAGCATTGTCACCTCATGAATCAAAAGCTAGGAAGTCAGCTAAAGCCAGCAACCAACTACCAGGCACAGAGGAACTTAGGAAGAACCCAAACACATTGGAAAGGAGCACCGCCTTCAGCGCTTACCTCATACTGCGTCCCAAACTCCAGAAAGAATGCTGACTTCAGCGCTTGCGCGCTTGCGCGATGGCCCCCTCCCGTGTCGCTCATCAAAATGAGCACTGTTTTAGGGCCTCCCCGTTCCACTACCGCCTTTCCTTTCGCCCCTCCCGCCGACGCCAGCAATAGGGGGTCAAAATCCAAGCCGTTGGCACCCCCGGCGTCCGTCGGTGCATTGCTCCCCCCCCCCAACGAAAACGGGTTTAAGCGCATGCTTCTTTCGAGCAACTTGTCGAGAGCGGAGCTGCTAGGAGTAAGGACGGGCTCAGGAACGGCCATGTGGGTGGGGGTTCGTCGCTTGAACCTTCGCTTTTGGGGTGCCGCGTCATTTTCCTCTGTCAACAAACCCGGTTTTTGAAGGAGGGGGACGGCTTTTGGTCTCAGCAAAACGGGTGACTGCGCAACGGGGGGGTTGCAGGAGACTCGCTCTAAAGAACGGTGCTTTGCGGAAGTGCTTTTGCTCCTGCTCAGTGCGGCTTCGAAGAGGTGATGAGAGGCATGGGAAAGGGCGAGAGAGAGAGACGCCATTTGCGGCGCAGGCGTGGCACTGGTCGGCCTCTCTTCCGTTGATTCGTCCATCTTTCCACTTAACTAAGGTCAAACAATCCCACACCAACCTCGTGTCTCATTCGGCGCCCGTCTTTTGCAGCCCCAAAAACGGTGCACTTTTCCTCACCAGACCGTCATATCACATGCAAAGCAACTCAAACAGCTGACAGCTTGCATAAAAAGGCCCAAGTAAGAATGCCTGGCTTGCTCCACAATGGCGACCGAAGAACGGCAACCCGGCGCCAGTGCTTTTCCCTCTCCTTCCCAGGCCTTCCTTGCGCAAGGTTCCAACTTCCAACCTTGTCGGAGGGTTATCCACAAGTTTCCGATTCCCACCCAAACTTTGTTGGATCCCATGAGAACCCTTAGAAAGTTCTATCTTCAATTTGAGTGTGCGACTGCTGCTTTAACTTGCTAACAGTTTTCTCAATCCCGAAAATCCCGCTTAGGTGCCAATCCGCGTGGCAGTCTGCTCATGCAGAGCTACTGTCGCACGTGTGTTCAGATTCTCAGATTCCTTCCGTGCAAAAGGTGCCAGCTCGATCTAGTTCCTGGCCTGGAAACATTTTCGGATTTTCCCCACGTTTCCACGTTTTGCTCAGCGGTGGATTTGGTCCAGCAAGAAGACAGCTCAAGCTGTTTTTCTCAGACGCATTAGACGGTCAGGTGCCACTGGGTTGAGAGGGAAGTCCAAACAGAAGTCTCCCGTTTATTGATTCTGGGGAAGGAATTTTGTGGAGCCGCCGTCACCTCCGCCGCCCATCTTCCATCTCGCTCGCGAATCTGGACAAAAACGTAAAAGCTTCACAGCTCAACGAGGTACACCCGCACAGAAAGCTCCACTATGGGATCCGACACCGACGAAGCCACCGGCAAACCCCGGCGCGCCCCCCCACGAAATGCGCAGAAGCAGGTTCTGGTGTGGACTCTAGCTGGTGGGCTCCTCCTTGCGGTGGGCATCTACCTGTTTGCTAGCGAAACGAGCGTTGCGGAGCTGCGAACCCGCACGCAGGATATGGTGTCTGGGCGGGTTGCGAGCAGGGTTGTGAAAAGTATGGAGTCTGTGAAGGTAGCAGCAACTGGGGCGGTCTCCGGGGGGACGGATCTTGCGAGAGCGGAGGCGGTATATCGGAGGAATGTGAAGCGGAGGGAGGCGGCATATGGGCCCCGGCTGGACGGCCAATACCTAGGTGCGCAACTTTGGATATTGACATTGCAGAGTGAAAGTGCAACTGTAGTCTCCCAGAAGGAATTTAACGTTTCTCCTGAAAAATCCATGTCTGCCCTGTTTGAAGGTTGACGCTTGTGAAATTGACGAACCTCTTTGCATCAAGATGAAGTGTGCGCCATAAGATCTTTGCACATCTTCGCACTTCGCATCCCCAAAAGGTGATGCAAACCGTCCTTCGGTGAGACCGCTTATGTTTGCTTGGTGAAGAAAAGCAGGCGGAAGTCTAGTCGGGTCTTCTGTGGGGTTCTGCACCAGTGTTGCAGTGAATTCTCTTTTCTCAGAGCGTTCCGTAGTAGATGTTATTCCCTGTGTTATTGGGATGTGAAAACCGGCTATCTTTGGCTCTGGGAAAATTTTTGGCCATCTACTTTAGCTTGCATACTGTTGAGGAGGCAGTAGCCTCCCTTAAGCGGCACCTCTTTTATTTTGCAACTTTCTCTGACTTCTGTTGTGGCTGAAAGGTGGTGGAGGCTTGTTACAATCTATTTTTCTGGCTGAAGGTGGTTGAAGGTGGTCGAAATGTTGATATCAAGTCAGACGATACGTCACTGCATTGCAATTACACGGTAGTCAGTTGTCCACAAGTCTCCTCTGTATCAAACGGACTTTGCAAATCCTCTTCGAGCACCGCCCTAGATTCACAAAAGATTGCTGACACAGTGTGAAAGCAGCTAATCATGGGTGACACCAGCTGGCAATCCAAGTTCTGGGCGAACCCTTTATAGGCGCCTAGCTGATCTCAGCACTCGCTCAGACGGCCTCCTCGAACTGTCGCGTACTTCTCTCCACGGTTTGTCCAGGGACCATCTGGACCGTTGCCTTACTACATTGTGATTGTTGCTTGCCGTCAGTAACCACTTAAGTGTACTCATGTTGACTCTCTCCTTCGAGCCGTGCAACTCTTAAAATTCTGGGAGCCAATTTCCTGTTTTTCAGTCCCTTGGTGGCTTTGTCTAGATGACAGAGAATGGCAGCGAACTTAGACACCACTGCTTCCTCTTAGAAGCCCCAGGTTTTGTGTTTGATGTGGCCTGCTAATCGCAATTGCCAGTCTCACAATTTGAGAGTTATTGGGCAGTGGGACGGAGACAATTGAACGCCTTAAGAGTGGATGACTGGATGAAGTATTCGAAAGTCGTTTCTCTTTCTGTCTGTTCTTCCAAGTCATTTCAAGACCGACAAGTCAATTCCAGCAGTGTGCGCGCATAGAAAACGAGTCAATGCTCTCCTGGCCGTGAAAGAGAAATTAGCCAGCCAATCAAAGAGAAACCTTCCACATTGGAAACCGCCCGTGTCAGTGTCCCCCTCCTTACTGTTTCAAATGAGTTCCTGGCCTTGGCAAGGAAGTTCCAGCGCAGACTTCAGCTCTCCCAGCCTGTCTACATGCACTTAGCAGTGGGCTTGTCCGCTCAGTAAACCAAAGCAACCTACTTCGTCGCCTTGTAATGAACACAGTCTTTTCCTCCTTCAGCTAAGGGCGCGGTTTTACTTTTAATGAGAACTGTTTGCTTTGGCTTCAGTAAGGAAACGATCTTACATATAGTGGAAACTGTTCCTTCTACCTTCAGGTAAGGGCGCGGTCTTCCAGTACTTCCAGCCCATCTACCCGTGCGTTGCGGAGGAGCGCGTCGGCTCCTGGAAGGATGGCGGCAAGTGGCTGTGTGACGTCAGCAGCCTCGGGCCGCGCTCGGTGGTCTACAGCATCGGCTCGTACGAGCTGGTGGACTTCGAGGAGGCGCTGTACGACCTGACGTCATCCGAGATCCACGTGTTCGACCACACGCTCAACTCGGAGCAGCAGGCGCGGATGAAGGCGAATCAGAAGTTTCACTACCACGCGATCGGCCTCGGGGGCGCGGAGAAGGAGGGGCGGCTCTTGCCGCTCATGACGATCATGGAAACGCTAAAGCATGACTTCGTGGACGTGCTGAAGATCGATTGCGAGGGGTGCGAGTTCTCGGTGTTTCCCGCGATTTTCCAGGCGTTCGCGGGGCGGGACCCGCCGTTTGGCCAAATACAGTTGGAGGTACACGAGTATCATGGGGATGTTTGGGACAACGTGAGGGACTTGCTCACGTTGATTGAGAGCCGGGGGTATCGTATGTTCCACATTGATATGAACTGGGAGTGCAAGGAGTGCATGGAGGTGGCCTTCATCCACGAAAGCGTGGTGCGGTCGGATAAAGTGGCGTCGACATAGATAAGTAACACGGGGGGGGTAAAAATAGGTGGACAGGAGCGGAAGTTTGCTGTATTATCAACGTACGCTGAGAACATTCCTAACGGATAAGTGAATTGGACGTTTGCATCTAATCTGAGCTACTTGTGATGCCAAGCTTTGTTTGTCTGCAAGCTCGTCGAAGCTTTCAAAAAGGACGAGTTCTATAATCTGTGCAGGCTGACCGCGGACCTTTTAGAGAAGCTGCTCGTGTTCGATCTGCCCTCATCTCGTGTACCATCCTTGTGCTGAATGCGGCTTGGACCCTAGGATTGACTTGACCGGCGCTAATCATTTATGCGTGTTCATGCATTGAGCTGCCGCCATGGTCACTGACCTGCGCCTAGTAGTTGATTGCATGCATTGAAAATGCTCATTATACTGCGCTGCGTAGGCAGTTGACTCAGAGTGCGGCATGACCATGATGACCATCCATGTGTGCGAGCCAATCAGCGCGTGCTGACGGTAAGACCATGCATGGGAGTGCAGCCGGCCCGGCGGCCAACCTGTCGATTCACGTGTCTTGTAATTAAGTTAGTACGGTAACAATCCTACTCGTGTTGAATTCACGCAACTAGCATCATCCGGTATACTGATGCATTTGCATGACCTCTTGAGCTTTATGGCGCAGCGGCCACCCCATATATAAAGACACAATAAGTTAAGGAACGGAAGTCAAGGCGCACAAAAGCTCGATGTTTATGTTTTCGTGACCAACATACCGAATCTAGTATATGTCCGGAATGATCCCCTTGCTGTGTAAAGTGGACTGAAGGACTAATCGGACATCAAACTCAACCGTCGGTTCTCCAGATGGTGTGGGCACGCAAGGCGACTGGCTGGTCGTACTTATTTGCCCGTCGTCTCTCTTCAGATCTTAAAAGTATGGACCCAAAATTTCGCTAGCGGTGCCTGTAACACCTCTGCCAAGTAGGCCGGTTAAGCTTTTCAAAGGGACATACCATGTCCCTGTAAGAGACATCCGGGATTCCCTCGATTGTATGTTACAGACAAGACGCCGAATACTGATTGCAAGTTTTGACGTCGTGGACGGATCTGAACAACCAACTCTTTTTCTACATAGGCTCCAGGCGGCACGATCAAAAGACGCGCCTCTTCAGGATCAAATCTGGGCATCGGAAGCGGACCCGCCAAACCTCGCCCTCCCGTACTCCCTAGGCGGCTCCTTCACCGGATGCTCGCTATAGTGGAGCCCGATCGACGCGAGCAAGGGGGGCGCGCGCGAGCTGTAAACGCGCACGCGCACTTTGTCGGTGACCACGGCCTCGGTGGTGTGAAGCCGCTTGTGCCCAATAGTCGTCCCTCCGACGAGCGTGGTCCAGGTGCGCGTGTGGAAGTCGAACACTTGGACGCAGTGCTTCGAGATCCGCTGGCCCAGCTGGATCGGCTCCTGGAAGCGGACGAAACTCATGGTACGCAAAGGAGATGATGAATGAAGGGAAAATTTGAAGGAGACATCACGCGTTTGGTAATCAAAATGTTTTGCGAGAGGGGCTGTTGTTCCTTGCTTGGGTTGACCACTGAAAGCGACTTGCTAAGTGTCTGACTGTCTCAGGGCTTGGATATGGATCTTGAGTCGAACAGAAGACCAGGAAATTACCAGTGACTCGACGGGTGTGCTGAACCTTGAACGCTTTCGTACGCATTCCAGCGCCCGAAGTATGCCACCTCTCGGCTCAAATTATAAACCGTGTGCTTCTTAACGGCTCTTGTCCAATCCAGTCCCAACGCTTTCCGTTGAGATGCCGCAAGAGAAGGAAGGCAGCGGAGAAGAGGCTGATCGAGCAAGCAGGAGGGAAGGAGCCGAACTTTCAAAAAATGGATCTCAGGTGGAAATCAATGGCCGAAAGGTACACATTCCACACCAAGCACTTTCACTTACTCGTATATTAAGCTTCATATTTTGCTCTTTGATAATCATCATCATCGACCCTGAAAACCCTGTACCTGTAGCCTGACGACGTTGAACGTCTTGTTTGCCGTCATATGCAGCTCGATTGTTGCCTCCCGCACGTCATCTTCGGTCGCCCAGTACGTCCGGATGTCGTCCGTTAGCACCTGGGGGGGTCCAAATGGCCCGGAATCCGACCCCCCCCTGACGTTGCTGGCAGTCACGTTGCTGTCGGACGTTGCGTCAGTGGAGAAGATGTCGTCCAGCGCTTTGCGGAAGCCCCGGAGGGCGCTGACGTCAGCATCGTCGAAGACGCCCGCTCTGGAGGAAAGGGGAGGATAAACAGCTCAGTGAATGTTTATTTTATCTTGTCTCGAGACGTTCTTGGGGGCGCCGATATTGAGACTCCTGCATCTTGCCCCTCATGCAAACGAATCGTGCTCGTGCCTCTCCTCATTTCCCACTTCTTATCTTACCAAATTGTTTCCAAGGTGGAAGGTCGCTATGGCGAGATACTCTCGTGACTTATCGAGAATGTCTGTAGCGCGTTCGATATTCTAGAGGGGTCCTCAATGCAGCTGCAACAAAGAGTCTTCGCAATATTTTGGAGGCATATCTAAGAGGTTCTCAGCGGAAAGACTGTGCTTCCGAGAAGACAATCATTTCAATCAGCAATATCGCCTCGAAGTTTCGTAGCAGCACCTTGTCCATGAGGTGAATGACGTGATATAAGAGCCTGCGGATCTCTTGCTTTTACGAAAATGACAACGGAATAGAGGTAAGGAACAAGCATGGAAGAAGAAAGAGAGAGAGGAGAGGATACCATCACACGTCTGTAACGCAGCAAGGAAAGGGGCGATGACTCTGAACCAGATCCGGCGTGAGAAGCGAACAAAGAGAAGACTTCGGAAGCTCCCATTGGTAATTCAAATCAAATGCGTCGCATAGGCTGATGTGCCAGAGTTGCCTGGATGAATGGAATTGTCTGGCAATTTCTAACGTTGCGCAAGCGATCGGATCAGACTTCAAGCGCGTTGTTCACAAGCTTTGATGTGCGTGTTGTACCCACCAAAGGCTCCATCATTCTCCAAAGCAAATCCTCGCTCTACTGCAGTACCTGTTGGGAGGCACGTTCAGAATGAGATGCCCGTTCCGCCCAACAGAGGTGAAGTAGGTGCCGACGAGCACATCCACCGACTTGGGGGTTTCTTCCTGGTGGTAGAACCAACCGGGCCGAATCGAAGTGTCGCACTCGGGCGGAATGTAGTCGGGGCCCCCCTCCTCCCCCTCGGAGGCGTAGCTCGGGGTCGGGGGGTTAGCACCGATGTGGACCTGAGCGAGTTGGGGGGGGAGAAACTTGGGGACAGGGGGGGGGTGAAAGAAGGAAACATCAGGTGTTTGCGGGATTCGAAGCTTCGGAAGCGGCTGGGTGGGGGGACAACGAAAAATTGTCCAGGTCCCGAATCCGCAAGAAAAAGATTAGGGGGAAGGGGGGATGGGGAATGTGGAATTCGGCTGGCCCAGAACGCTGTAAAACGTCACCTGCTCGAAAAAGAAAAGTCATCAGGAGGTTTCGAACCGAGGGTCTGTGGCGTTGCCACGTGTCACGCACCTATTGGGCGGCACGTTCAGGAGCATGTGACAGTTCCTGCCCACGGTTGAGAAGTAAATGCCGAGCAGGGTTTCGAGCGGTTTGGGCGCTTGACCCGGGTGCCAAAACCAGGCGGGCCGGATCGACGTCTCGCACTCTGCGGGGGCGTAGTCCGGCTCCCCCTCCTGCCCGGTTGACAAATAACCGGCCACTGCAGAGCCGCCCCCAAGCTTGACCTGCGAGAAAAACGTGGCGCAAAGAATCTCTTTGAAAGCTTTTGTTAGAATTCTCGAGTTTTGTGCTTCAAGACAAAAACGATAGTCCGGGGGTTTTTCCTTGCCCCGTGACACATAATTGGCCACTGCAGAGCCGCCCCCGAGCTTGACTTGCGAGGGAAACACGGTGCAAAGAGACCTGTTATGGGAGTTCAGGTTTGATGCTGTGTTTCGCAACAAACGGAAGTATTTGGAAGGTGGATGTCCTTGCAACTGTCTGAAAATGGGGGCGTAAATGTCCTGATTGTAGAGTCTGTGATCAGAGTCGTTGGTTCCCGCTGCATCCATACAAGGCAATATGAAACTATTGTGGGTATATTTCAGTTCGAGAATCAAGCTTTGAGCGGCTTTGAACACTATCAAAGCCAATCGCCGGAAATCTTTCGAACTGGGCATCGGAAACATCCTCAGCCAAGGACGATGTCACCTTTTACGATCCGCTGAAGCTCAGCGTCCAGCCGCTCGAACCCAAATACCAAAATAAATGTCGTTGCCAAACACGACCCCTCTTCTTGTCCTAGCAATAGACGACATTGGAGCTGAAAGAGACGACACCAAAAACACCACCGATGTATTGTAAGCGCTTGGACGGGATCTACAAAGCAGGAAGGCTTGGGAAAGCAGATCGATTTTGATGAAAATCTTTGCTTGCAGCTGCCGTGGGAGCAATCCGACTCAAGAAGAGTTGTGAAGGTGGGCGGGAGTAAAGAATCGCAAAAGAAGTCAAACCATGTCAAAATTGGATTTGGCACCTGATTAAATGACTCAAGCGCTGTTCTATCCTAACTGCGGCCCTCAACGGGTCTTGCTGTTCCCACTTTCATCGCTACGCTGCTTCACAAAGCTGGCCTCATTTTGCTTTAAGCAGACACACCTACTCATACGCGCTCTCTTTGAACGGACAGCCGAAGCTTGACAGGACGGCAGGAGTATCTGTCTTCAAAAAGAAGAGCTGCAAAATAGATCGTCAAAGCTATCAACAAAGGCGAGCCCAAAGCTACTTGTTCCCCTTCACCGAAACCAGCTGGACCGTTCTGCATCCAAATGGCGCCATCGCAAGGCGCCATCACAATTCAGTACAGATGACAGAAAAACGGAATAATCTGCCAGGTGGCGGCTCACCTTCTTCCGGTCGATCGTGGCCCAGTTGGTCTCCCCAGCCCACCCGCCCTCGTTGCCCACCCACCGGACGTCCGGCCCGTTGTCCGAGAAAATCGCCGAGCCGGGCTGCAAAGAAAACCCAGATGGGTGATACTCATCACTCTAGTTCGTTCAGTAGCCACCACATATTTTGCGCCGACATCAACACCTTTGCAAACTGGAGTAGGAATGTCTCGAGGTTCGCCCAATATATTTTCACATTGATGCAAGTGATAACGTGCCGATTTAGTGGGCAAACTGTCGAGCGTGCCACAGACTGGGCCTAGGATTATGTTCTAGGCGTCACTCTGTCATGACGAAGACACTCTGTCATGGCGAAGAGGTGTCATCTGATCGTTGCACCTAACCCGTGTAAAGCAACGAAAAGATCCGGCTCGAGTTCGAAGCGAGAAGATGGTTCAGAAACAGGAAAATCTTGATGGATCGGGTTTGCTGTTATTGAGACAGGTGGGACACGTGCCTGCAGCTGGTGGTTCAGCGTCATGATCTGGTCCCAGTGGTACTGCATCGCCTTGCCCCACGAGCCCTTGGCGCCGTCGTAGAAGTTGTACACAACCGGCCCGTAACTGTGTGCAGCAAAGCACACCCGAGCGTTACGTTGCTGATATCCGCTGTGCTAACTCTCGAATGAAGATTTCAAACCATGCAGTCAACAAAGGTATCGGACTCCAGTTCCAGCTCCGGACTTCGTTGAAGTACATCCGCATGACAAAAAGTGGAAACGTGCAGAAAGTTTCAGCTCCAGACTGCTTCTTAGGTTTCGACAATCCTTGTTGCGACGTTTGTACCATTAATAAATGACCCGAACGTTCAGAAACTTCGCAGCACTCCGTAACGTAAATCTGTCAAAACGTACCTTGCAGCCGGACGATGTATGGAAACACAAAAGCAAAAGAGACAACAATCAAGAACAAAAAAGATTCAAGAGCAAATGTACGTAATGACGTTGCACTCACTTTGACATCAGTTCTGTTAGCTGCCCCATGTAGTACTCGTTGTACAGTCGAGTGTCCCCATAGACGGAGCAGTTTTGATCCCATGGCGACAGGTAAATCCTGTAGAAACTAAGGTTCGTTATGGCCCAGCTACCATTGGAGGTTTTAAACTCAATCCAAGTAGAGCGGTTGGAAAGTATAGATGCTTTGCAGAAAAGTTCGGCGTTTCGAATTTGCAGCCGCCATTTTGAGCGCCCTAAAAGCTACGCCTTCATTGCCGAACCTGAGTCCTGACCGACTTCGGAAGTCAACTTCCGCAGCCAGCACCTAACAGAACATTCTTAAGTATTAGTGTTCTCAAAAATCGACATCCTTGGTAGGTACTATGCAATACGCTCTGGAGAAAACGAATCGGGGATGCCAATTGTGGACTCAACCGTCTCGCCTTCTTGGCTGTTGAGCGGTCTGCTGAACTAACATGAGAGCAGGGAACTGATTGAGAAGGTGCCAAACAAACGAGAGCGCACTTGAGGACTTCATGCATTAGCAATGAAGAAGCTTCGCGGCCAAGATTGAGGGGTGATCGTCATCTCGGACACGAAGACCACGAATGCAGAGACGCGCAAGAACACTGTTGCTGAACGATTACACGAAACAAAGAACCTTTGACACTGCAGGCGCTCGCATGAAGAAGTGACGTAAGGCAATAAGTTGCCGGTGTAAATCAACGTATCTCGAAAAACCAGAGCTTGAAACTTGCCCGAATCCAACCCCGACACTTCTGGTGGCATCGGCCACCTCACGGACGACGTCGCCCTTGCCATCTTTCCAGGGGCTGTTCTTCACAGAATGCTCCGTGTACTTGCTGGGCCAGGCGCAGAAGCCGTCATGATGCTGAAAGGACGAAGGAGAGGGCCAATTCACGACTTTGGCAATCAGTGGATTCGAACCAACAATCCGAATGAAAGCCAGACGAATCAAGCATTGACAGATTGGATTGAACGAACAAAAGTATGACCATATCAACCGGGGTGTCCTATCATGGTCGATCTAACATTGGATACTTTCAACTGACGAGTATCAGAGATGGAACAGTACTCTAAGCCTAATTGTGCCTTTCTGCTTGCTCAGAAAACGGTTGTCTTGTGGGTTGAACTATAGATGCCTTGAACTCCCTCTCTGCGGCTAGGAACTGGTTGCTTAAATGAGCTTGAGCAGATGATTCGTGGGGCTGAAGGTTTGGAGCATGACTATTAAGACTTTCTACATTCTATTGATGAGAAGAAGAAGCTCATTTACATGTCCATTTGTGAATCATTTATAGAAAAAGAAGCAGATGATTCTAGCTCTGCTTACTTTGGCAACAATCACCAGGAACTTGAACCCCGTCTCCTTGGCCACACTAGCCCATTGAGTGGCATTGAGCCCCTCAGGGTTGAACAGCTCGGGGCTCTCATGGCCGTCTCCCCACTGACAGAAGCAACAGGGTATGAGAAAGAGTGAATTTCTTGGTTTTCTTCTGACAATTGCATGTTTTGATGGCAAGTGCGTTACATGGCTGGATGCCCTGGGGTCACTTTCGAATTTCACTGGCAATATCTTCTGGTAGACAGCGCTGACAAACAAGCACTTGATGAGGAACCTATTCCAGCCAGAGTTTGCATGGCTTCTTCCTCGTAAGGTTACAATTGGTAAGGTCTTACCTCCTTGTCAGTATACGTGTTCATCCCGTAGTGCAGGAACATGGAAAGCTCTCCTTGCTGCCAAGCCAGCTGAAGTGGACACAAATGCCATTCAGCTAAGCTGGCCACACTTGTTTCACAAGACATGTTTTCTCTCAACCTTGCTTTTCTGAAGGAGTGACTAAGAGGCAGGATTGCAAACATTTCAAGATATGATAGAGAAGATTCTCACTTTGCTCTGCTGTTGGAGTCTGAAGCACCCTCTTTTTTGAACAGAGTGCCTTAGTCTACTTTCAATCCAGCACAGTGCATATCAATTCTTGGAAAGAAGAAGGTGGCTCTCTAAGGTGCAAACGTCATTCTTGCAACTTTTTGCAACTATGTTGGCCAAGACATGTTCTACTTGGTGCCTTGATTGATACTGTCTTTTGCCCAGTGTTCTTCTTGAAGGAAAAAGCAAGGTCAATACATTGTCAACCGTCATACACGTTTGGCTAGGTTGCGAAAGACTCACCTGCCGTGCATTTGGAATAGGCATCAATGGTGCAGGCGGGAAGGGGGCCACATCATTCTCTGGTCCTGCCAACCAAGCTCCAAAGCTTTCCGTAATCCTTTGCACCACCTCTGTTAATTGGTGCAGAAGTGGCCATGATTGGAAACCAGCTATTTCACTAACTCTTGCTGCCTTTTCTTCCTCTGCTTTCCTGAAGCTAGCCTCCCAAGAAGTGACCACAGCAGGCTGCTTTGATTGAGGGAAGGGGTTCCTCAGCTTCAATGTGGAACTCAGTGCATCACCAAGGACACTTCTGGCTTCCACAGATGATACATTGAGGAGGAAGGCTGTGACTATGCAGATTGTGAAAAGTAAGGAGCTGGTCGAAAGACCCAGATACTTGTGCATCTTGCCCGACATGATATGTGCAAGAGGTGAACAGATTGACGCAAACGAACAAGAGAGACGTGAAGCACGCTCTAATTTGTGCCCAACTTGCAGCTCGATTGACCACCCCGTAGCTTGACAGACCAAAACTCTCTGCAATGAGCAGCTAGCTGCACATTTTGCTGCACAATCTGAAGCGCATCCTCCAGCACGAATCCAGGACGAATGTTTCCACCAATTGCTGCACAAGCTTTCGCTGTCACAGAAGATTGAAAACTTCTTTTTGCAGGGACAAAATCCAGATTTTGCTCCCGAAGACCCGAGGTAATTTCGCCCTTTCTAGAGCGACCACATCATAGACAATAAGAGGGAGATTTCCCCAGAGGCCGTCATTGTGGTCGCCTCAGCTTTATCAAAACCGCCCGGTGCTCGGGCGGAACATAGAGCTGCGCATGCAGAAATGGCGGCCCTTGCGCAGCTGAAAACAAGCTCAGCTGGGCCAGTTGAAGTTGAAGCGCTGAGTTAGAGCGCCATGCGCCATGCCATTGAAATCGAAGTGGTGTCCCTGCGCATGCATATTCACAGGGGATGGGAGAGATCTGTGAGCGAGTCACCCCAGCGCGCCCCCTTAAGCATCCACGCTGCTGCGCCAAACCCAGTGGGACGCTCCTCAATTGGAGCTCCCACGAATACGACGGAAGCCTCCCCGGCGCCGGAAGCGCTCCTTTCTGAAACATCTTGTAATCAGAATGGGGCTTCCCCGCCCCTGGTTCATCCTCCTTCTCCTTCTCTGTGCGATCGCAATTGTTGCGCACCAGTCCGCCGCCCCAGTCACGCACTTCTTCTCGCAGTCAGGGGGGGGAGGCAGGAAGGTCGTGACGCTCGCTGACCTCGGCACGAGTCTCAAGCCGCCCAGGAGCAGCGCCGCTGATCTGGGGGGGTCAGAAGAGGGGCAGAGTTGGCAGGAAGCGCTGGGGGGTTTGTTCGGGGCGGGCAGCAATCAAGCAGATTTCCAGGGGGACAAGAGGGAAGTTTTCAACAAAGGGGACGGAACATTGAAAATGGCAGTGGACCGCCTGGGTGATGTCAGCTCGGGGGAAGCTGAGGTCAGCGACGGGGTTGCTGAGCTCAGTGGGGACGATGAGGTGGTGGTGGACTGGGGCCTGCTGACCGATCAAACAGAGGACCACTCTGATCCGAAAAGTGGCGCCTCGGGAGTGACAGAGCTGGAAAGTCTGGTGAACCAAGAATCAGGATTAGCTGCGGGCGGAAAGAGAACAACGGATAGTGGAGGGCTCGGAGAGTCCACCAAACGTGCGGGAGCAGTGTTGAAGCAGCCGGTTGATCGGCCGATCACAGGGGCGCACGGAACTGTCATTCAAAAGCCCCCAAAACCCCCCCAGGGCTCGACGTGTCGGGAGTGGATGACCGATGAATGGGAGCGTTGGGAAGCGGGCTTCAGAGACTTTAGAGAACAACCAGTGAGGATATCGGACGCTGGGGCTCGAAGTTGGTTCGAGACGACGAGGGAGGAGCTCCAAGGATGCGACATCGGTTGCGAAATGCATGCGGCGGGTAAGTTCTTGTTTCTTGACCAGCTAACGCAACGCGCTGCAAGGAATCTAAGCTGCTTCGAATTTGGTGAATGCGTCTGTCAATGCAATATCCAGTGTGTGGGTCCATATCTGACTCCCCACTAGAACGTTGGGGGAGTCCTGGCTTCCGCATTGGTGTGGTCGGTGAGCCAGGGGTACCTCCCACAGCCTGTGTTCACAGCCCAGAGTAACCAACTTTTTCTGGGCTAGTTGACCTTGTCGAGCGGGCTCACACAGAACACGGGGCAAAAGGTGCCCAAACCCGAAGTTCTTAAGGCTTGCTCTTTTGAGGCCCCGTCTACTTTCGTCAGCCATCTGCATTCGTCAGCCATTTGCGCCTTCACTTACTTAGGTATACGCGTCTCCTCACGCGAACTTTTCCCAATTGCAAATGTTCCACGTCCTTCTGGCTTTAATTTGACATGCAGTACTCCTGCATAGTAGAACGTATTTGGGTCTGAATCTTTCTAGCCCGTAGCCTGAAATCCTGAGTCTCCATGTATTTTCTGCCTCCAGGCTCTCTTGACGCGCCCGATGGAACCACCGAACACTGGGTCGGAGAAGTGCAACCGGGGCTCCCGTCAAGCGGACTTGTCACGTTGCGCAATGTTGAGTCGTTTACCAACTACCCCTCGATCGCGAACCCTCAAGCGCGAACGGCAGGCGTCGACATCCTGTCCAACTTTCGCCTAGATTCGGATGTGCCCCACGTGTACTTTTCTTGGAGCGGCTGCGTGTTCAACCTGAGAGGTAGGACGATCCAAAGATTTATTTCGAGGCTCTGCATCAATGACAAGGGGTGGGACTTCGGAGCGAAACAATTCCCAGTGAAACAATTTCGAACTCTCCCTTTCAACAGCCGCCCAAATCGAGTTTGGGGTCGTCAACACGGAGTGATCACCTTGATGTTGACCCTCGGTCTTTCTGCTGATATTATAACCATTCAATGACGATACCGTGCGGTTCAAGACTAATTGCATGGGAAGGCGGGGCTTGCAACCTTGTCGGATCCATGTGCCGCCCCAATTGATGAAATGACGCTTAAAAAAATAGACGACTTTTCAACGACTTTCATCCAACCAATATTCAGATCGGCTTACGGAATACTTAGTTTGGTATGCCGTGCGCCTCTCGCATGACCGACGACGATCACAATTTTGTCGGAATTTCGAGTTCGCAAGTCCTAAAAGTACATCCTAGCTCCTTGGAAACTGTGCAAATGAGAGGTCGACGCGTAGCCTTTCATTGCCACGTCTTTACTCAAACTTTTGCATTTGCTTCTCAGGCAATGACTGCAATGGTCTCGAAATCATGGGTCCCGTCCACAAGAAGACGGCCAAGGCGGCCGCGGCCGCGTTCATCAGCAATTGCGATGCCAAGAACTTCCGGACGGCGGCGGTCAAGGGCTTGATCGAGGTACGCACTTCTCGCCAAATTTTCTCCTTGTGTTCGATCGTTTACCTGACATGTTTTCTTTCAGGCCGGTCATGCAGAAGCCCCTTCTTTCCGTGCTGGAGTGTCGGTTCTCGTGTGACCTGTCGTCAATCCCGAAAGTACACATTGTGAGAAGTCGCGGCCTTTCGAAAGGGCATTGGATCGTAAATGGTTCTCAACCTGGAGCCGTCAAAACTGACCCAGATGCTTACTTTCCGGTCCAAGGTTCCTGGAAAAAGCACGAAATTCACAATGTCGAAGCTCGAGTGCAAAGAGCTGAACGGAACGGTCGGAAGGACTGGTGAACAGATCGCTTTCTGTTCCAAGTCTCCGCCTCACAAAGCGGCTGAACGAATCGCCCTTCAGGCACCATCGCAGTACGCGTAGGTTTATTTCGATAACGTCCGTTCCAATAGGCAGTCTATGTTTTTGCGCATTGTCATGCTATCGCACGAAGGGCGCTGATCTTGGTTTTCTGGTCGACCCACCGTGCTATGCGAGATATACACACGTGTTCGTTTTCATCGAGAACGGGATTGTGTAGAACAACTTTGGGGACTGCGTTCAGACGAGGCTATTCCTTTAGACATTCAATCATATCGCACATGATTTTACTATCTCAGAAATCGCACTGATGTTGGTATTCTGGTCGACCCATCTTGCAGTGCAGATTTCAGACACGTTCTCGTTTCTTCTAGAGCGGGCTTGCGGTGAACAACTTCGGGGATTCTGTGCAAACGACGCTGTTCCGATAGCCACTCCAAATCATGAGCATAAGCTTACTAATACAGAAGTGGCACTGACCTTGTTGTTGAGGTCGACCCACCGTGCCATGCGAGAATTTACACGTTTTTGTTTTCTCTTTGATAACCCGTTTCCGTTTTCTTCCAGAACGGGATCGCGGTGAGCAACTTTGGGGACTGCGTTCACACGGCGGACCTGCCGGGCGGCGACGTGAAGGGCTACGACGAGTCCAAGTACGGCTCCAAGTACCACAACAAGCTCGTGCAGTTCCAGACGCACAAGTTCGCGCTCGCGTTTGAAAACAGGTACGATACGCTTTCAGCGGCAATCCCAGTCCCCGAGCGTCGTGTCCAAGAGTCCTCAGCCTGCATCCAACATTTCCCTCTGCGTTGTTCACCGGCTTGCTGACGTCATCGTCGTTTCCAGCTTCCAGGAGGATTCCGTTGATGAAAGAGTACTTTTGTGCTCCCGCTGCAGGCAGTCTCCCCGCAGTCTCCTTCTTTCCAGGGCGCTTGCAACCTGCTGACGTCATCGTACCCCTCTGCTGACGTCGTTATACGCAGCGAAAGGAACTCGTCCTGGAGACATGTTTTCCTCACGTGCTCGCGATTGCATTTCCTACATCCGCTCCTTTCACGCTCACGTGATACTCGATGTCATCGTCCTTCCTCCCAGCTCGGGACGAGGACTACATTGCTTCTTCAAGTGCTCGCGGCGGGCAGTCTCCCTGTAGTAAGGCGTTCACAATCTGCTGACGTGATCGTTCCCCTCTGCTTACGTCACTTCCCCATGCTGCAGCTGTGAGGACGATTACGTCACGGAAAAGTTCTTCCACGCGCTTGCGGCGGGCAGCGTCCCGGTCGTTGTGGGCGCCCCCAACACGGCGCACTTTGCGCCCGCACCAAACTCGTACCTGCAAATCGCGTCGGAAGGAGAAATTCCTGTGGTTGCTGAAAAGATGAGGTAGGATTTTCAAGGACTGGGACATTCCGACAGCTCTTGGTCGCAACGTCTGGCACCGCCTTCTGCGTCTGTGCCAGAATCGGACGTGCACACTGCGTTGAATGGAAAGGTCGCCAAAAAGATGAGGCACGATCTGCGTCCGTAGAGTTTCTCAGGCCGGACGCCTAGCATGAATGTCTGCGCTCGGGCTAAAGTCGTTACCTGCACATCGCTTCGAGAGGGTTTCTTTCGTCGCCGTAAAAAGGAATACGCTGGCGGAGACAGTCTTCGTTGTTTGACGAGCTTTTTACTTTGGCTCTTCCAGCACGTTGCGCTGACTCTTACTATTGCGCTGAGTAATTTGTGCGTATGATATTCACAAGCTATCAAAGAAGCGCTGCGGTCTGTTGGCAAGTTTGATGTTCGACACCGGACCAGATTCCCACATTTCAAAGGCGCAGTTACTTGATGCAAATGAGACCGCATACACTGAGTCATGGACCTGGAAAGCGTACGGGATCTCGCAAAACTCAAACTCGCCATCATCTTCACCGGCCCCAGAACCTTGAAAATCTCGAACTTGAAACCTGGTGCAGGCGTTGGTGTTAAATGATGATCGAGACAGCGTATGCTGAGATGCTGGCCTGGATTCTTGATCAGAACTGCGCAGGTGTCAATTGAGAACGGGACGGCATACGCCGGGATGCTGGGCCTAAATCCGATCCGAGAAAGGCGCAGGTAGTCGAGGAATTCTGAGCGGGCAGACGGCGCGATGCTGGCCCAAAACCAGAACTAAATACGCGCAGGTACTTAATGGAGAACGAGACAGCATATGCTGAGATGTTGGCCTGGAAGACGGCCGGCCCTTCCGACGCGTTCAAGGCCTTGATGGACCTTCAAGCGGTGCATCCGACGTGCCGCTTATGTCAGCACGTGGCCTACCGGTTGCGGGAGCGGGAGGAAGCGGCGTGGCGGCAAACGCATGCGCCCCCGCCGTGCTATTGCCAGGTGAGACTTCGAGTTTTGCATAACCGAGAATTTAGGGATTTCTGGTTTTAGGGGCAGGGTTTTCGAGATTTGGGCGATTCGCCTGACGGGCAGCTTGTGTCAGCACGTGGCCTACCGGTTACGGGAACGGGAGGAGGCGGCGCGGCGGCAGACGCACTCGCCCCTGCCGTGCGATTGCCAGGTGAGACTCTTGGGTTTTGCATAACCGCGGGTTAGGGGTTAAGGATGTTAGGATTTTCGAGACTTGCGGGCGGGTCGCCTGACGTGCCGCTGATGTCAGCACGTGGCCTTCCGGCCGGCTAAGGGAGCGGAATAAGGAGGCATGGCGGCGGAAGCATGCAGCGCCGCCATGCTACTGTCTGGTGAGGATCCTTGAGTTTCAGAACCCTGAGTTCAGTGGTTTCAGGGGTTTAGTAACTTACGCCATTGCATGTGACGTAGTCTTTGAGTGGGAGCGGAAGAAGCAGGTTTGGCGGCGAAACATGCGGCGCCGCAGTGCTACTGTCAGGTGACATTTTTGGTCTCAGAACCCGGTGTTTCTTGGATTTAGGGCTTCTGAGATTTGAGGCGGTGCACTCGTTGTGTCGCTTGTAGCCGTACGTCCCCTTTGCTTGCGGGAACAAGGAGAGAGTTGTGGACAATCCTTCGTTCAAGTCGCTGCCACTCTGCATGGAAGGTAGTCTGCGGGGCTTGCTGCCATTCACAGTTGCGAACTTCCCCCTGATCTGACGTTCTCTCAATGCGTTCAGGAAACAACGGAAAAGGGGGAGAAGCGGAGTTCGTACACGCTTCTTGTACGGGAAAGGGGTTTGTCAAGATTCCGGCCGCTAGTGCTCGACGCCTTAGCCTTGAGAGGCTTGGCAAATCTAGAAGCTGCGGTGTTGGAAGAGTTCAAACGCTTGGGTCACGAACCGGTTTGGATGAAAACCAGGGCGGCCGCCGGGGTTAAGACAACGAGTTGGCGGGTATACAAGTTGTATCCGATTGGCTTGACTCAGAAACAAGCGTTGTTTGGGGGAAGGGTTTGGGAGTCCGATGCGGACCTCTTGAACTACTTGTCGAGGAACCCGTGTCCGAAATTTGAGGTCGTGTTTGTATGACCATAGAGATCAAAGTCCTGTATATTGTGACGGTAGTTGAGGTCAAGGCCCGGGAATTGCACACAACTTGAAAGCTGAAATATCGTCGCAAACACATGACCAGGTCCAAATGGGATTTGAATCAATTATAGATGTCCTGCATGTCTCTGATTGGTGCCGCGCTGCGGGCATGGGGTCCGCAATGTAATGGTGGGAGCCCTGAGTCGTGTTTGAAAAACTTTGTCCGGCCGAATGCTGCCACGTTACTTTAATCTATCATATCAGCAACTCTATAGCTGATTTCATTTCAACGATAGCCGCGCCGCATCGGTGCACGTGAAAAGTAGTATAGGGTATACCTGATTGTCGTGACAACGTGCGCGCTAGGCGCGTGTACGCATGTCAACACAATTGTAAGGGCTACACGCCGGTATACGACCGTCTATCACTTTGTTCATCCGGTGCGACTTGTAATCAAGTCGGTTGCCTCATTGTCTCGATCGAGGGCAGGCTGCATGAGGCACACGATCTGCATCCAATGGCCTGCAAGCCTGGTACCGGGAGAAGTTGGATCGATCGACCCTTCGATCTCCGTATGTTGTGGCCCGGACCTCCATCGAAGCCCACACATCATTGAGAAGGGTTGTAGCTAGGTGCTACTACTAGATCGTAGCCTATCTTTAGGATCTGGGATAGACGGTACGAACGGTGCGGTGGTGCACGTTCTTCAAAACTCATACCACGCAGCATGATGTCTACGTCCAAGTGAAACGACTTGTTGTATACGTTGCTTCGAACGATGCTGCAGATCTCCCTAGCTCCGCTGCACATTTTCACCAAGCGCAAGGGACATTCACCATCGCAACTACAAGAAGCCGGTGTTCTTATTATGTGTGGCTCGAGGATGTTTGTAGGCATGAGAACGCGCCTGAGTCGTTTTCAGCCTCTACAGGCGTTGAAAACTGCAGCTAGCCTGGAAAATACATGCTATGTTTGAGCACGCTACTCTTGCGACTTTACAAGTCAACGTGTTCTATGGCGCCTTTCTTACTCGCTGCGCTTCCACTTTGAAACAGACGCGCCCTGAGGGATCCAGATACTCCTTGGCTTGCATTGCCTGGTCCCAAGGCAGCCCGAGCGCATCTAAAAAGCCATGGCTATGGTCCTGTGCAAACATTTTGCTGGCGCTAACATTTGTCCCGGAGTGAATCTGCTTCCACGTCTTTTCAGGCCATGTTTTGACGAGGAAGTCGATCCTGATTTCAATGCCTGGCTCAAGCTCGGTTGCCGTTGCACCGACGTATAAGAAGACGCCCACGGTTGGCGGAGACTTCCGGAAAACTTTTTGAACTGCAAAATGCCAACGCTGTCCTAGCCAGCGTACCGACTTCGACTTTGCTGTCCTTCCGTCACTATCCAGCCGGACGGAGTCGACTATCTCAACCCTGCTGCTTCGCCGGGAAGGGAAAAACTGCGAAGCGACCCCTGCCAACTCCAGCATGTCGATGCTCTTCCGAAAGTCGTTCCGGACAAGGTCCAATTCGGGCAGGCGGAAAAGCGCACTGTTCACAAACGCCTCCCCAAAAGAATGCGGTCTCAAGTGCGGCGCAAGCCTCGCAACGGCCCGCTTCCTCTCGTTCAAGTCCGAAAAGTGTGTGCCGATCCACACGAGAAGCTTCTCCAGAATCACCTCCTCATGATCCACTTCGAGCTCGTCAGATCGTAGCAGAAGCTTAATCTGCCCCCAGCTCAGGTCAAGGAACTCCGCTGAAGTCCACGTCGCATTGACGTCTTTGAACGTGTCAATGACGTAAGTGCGTGCTTTATCCACCAGTGCTTTGACATCTGGGAACTGCTCAGTGAGGACCTCAGGGAGCGAGTCCGCGAGCGTTGCAGCGTCGGACATTTTCCACTCGCGTTCCGTTATGCACTTCAGAACGGCGCCCGTAAAGGACGGAACCTCAAACTTGTCGGCCACGAGGAGAAGAGACACGAGCTCGCGCATTTGCGCGCCCGCGGTTTGCAGCCGCGCCGACAATCCGCCCGTGTAGATGAAGCGGAGCATCTCCTTGAAGGCGACTTCTTCTGCAGTCGAAGAAGACACGAGTGAATCGAAAGTTTCGTCTGAAACCTGATCCAGAAAAACCAGCTTATCTCTTGGTAATCGTTCCTACTACGCGCACAGTTACTCAGAAAGTATATATACCGCTGAAAAGAAGCTTGTCGAAGTCAGAAATAGTTGTCGACCTTGCAGATCATCTATGCAAGAAAATTGCTTGGGCTCGAAGACAGCTCAAGGCGTCAAGCGACGGCGGCAAGCAACCAAGTTTAGCTGTCGCGTGCCAAAACAAGCAAGGTTTCAAGACTGCTAATCCAGAAGCAGCAGGACCCGGAGGGTAATACAGATTCTATTCAAAGCAGAGGGGCGGCAATGCTCGAACGTTCTGTTAATGCACAATTCACTGGAAAAGTATAAGAGTTCCCGTGCACTCCATGCCTTCTTATCTATCGCAAGGTTGTCGAATCTTTTTCGAATCCAATGTACTTTTATCTGGCGACCATTGAAGCAGAACTACTCCTCACGGAAGAACTTCAGATTCTATGGGACAGATCCATGGCACAGACTGTGTCGGTCACACGGGCGAATGACCACTTGTACAAACAATTCTTACCTGCAGCGGTGACTCTTAATATCACGGCCTTGGTCTTGTCCGACTCCTTCATGCCATTGAACAGCATAGCCTTCAGCACACGGCTCTTCGCGGCTACCACAATCGCGTTTACCGGAATCTCGTCACACTCGACGTCTACCCTCGTTCTGGGAAAGGGCGCGGAGGGTTCCGTTCCGGCTTCCAAGGAAGACGGAACAGATCGTGGCTGCCCTTCAGTTGTGGAGGCGGCTCCCAGAAGGCGGAGCATACTTTCGAACACCGTGCTAGAAGCTACAGGGCTCGAAACCCCTGTAAAATGAAAAGTTGGGAGACAATTGGGACTACTGACCATCCGGATCTTAGTGATCAAGGGTGAACGGAAGATCCTGGTAATCCTCTTCAGCTTGCTCACAATTGCTAACGGATGAAGATCACCTCTAATCTAAAGTTAGGGTTTATTGATCGACTCTCACAAACGACGTTGATCAAGCCACAAGCGATTGCCTATTCAAAGCCATTCCAAGACAGCCTTTCATCCGAACTTGCGGACATTCGAGCAGCCGCGCAATGGCGCTTCCGGATTCAATCAGCATCAAAGCGATTTCGTCTTTGATCTTTCAGAGCACCTGGATCATCCTTCGCAAGTAAAGCTTTGCTACTCACCCGCCGGTTCCCTTACAAACTCCAGCTTGAAAACACGGTCGCAGAACTCCGCTTTCCTGCACGTACGGATCGGCCACCAAATATCACTTCACCCTTCACAAGGATACTTTTCAGGACACCAAAAGTAGATTGTGTGCCGCTTGTGAGTTCCGCCTTACCCACCATGGCCGCAAAGAACACTGATGTGGCATTACGTGGTCTGAATGCTTTGTTAAGAAGGGACCTCACCGGACCTATAAAAGTGGGTTCGGAGGGTATGACACCAATATCGTCCAGAATCAATTAGTTGGTGACTAGTATCCAATCAAGTCCTCTCTTGCATCCAAAAGAGCTTGAGTTGGGGTTTCAGAAGGTTTTCTGTACTATTAATCGAAAGATAGCACCCTTCGAGGCTTCTTATTTCATTGGTGACTGTGTACTCAGGAGATATGGCAATTGGACGCTTGATCGACTAGATTTTGTGTCTTATTTTGCAGCATCCTATAAGATGCATAATACTGTATTTCTCTGAAGCATTGTTCCTTTAAAGGGGATTGAAAGAAATTCTTCCACGTTTGAAGATAACCCCCTTTACCGTGACCAAAGTGCCTCATCACCAAAGTAACTTCAAGTAATTGATTGCTGTCGGTTCTATGCGCTAGAGAATCACTAGTATCGGTCGTCTTAAGCAGTCACTCTGTTTGGTGAACAAAAGCGGATCTTCTTCATGTGCAAGTGTTGATTGAATGATGATTCTTTGTGTACCTGTAGTTTTCAGCAAGCTTCATTCTGATTGGTCAAAGAAAACCCAACTTGTGTAAAAAAGCCTCACTGGTAGAAAGGAGAAAAGTCGAAGTGGTTGCCGGCTTCATGAAGCTGATCTCGCGTCACTTCAGGTCCCTTGAACAAACTTGTTTTGGAGGAAGCGGACCCCATGAGTTGGCGCCTTTTGCTAGACTTCCGGTGACCTGCGAGAAACGATTGTATGCTGACGGAGCTTCAACGAGAGATCTGCACGCTGGCAAGAGTTCCTCAACGATGACCAACTACAGTAACCTATCTGGCTCGCGTGTGCGCTGTATGCTGGAGTAGCGTGAAGCAACTGTGGCGTTCCTCGAAGCAACTGATGTGAAGCTTCACAGCTACTGATAGAGGAAGTGAATGCGGCCGGATGAAAGATGCAGTTTGTGCGCGGGCCGCTCATGCCGCAGCGCCGCAGCGCCGCAGCGGCACGCGGCCGCGGCTGCTCTTCCCGCTCGACGGCCGCATACAGGTTGACTTACACTGTAAATTGCTGTGAAGCGTCACGTCGAGGAACCGCCACAGTTGCTTCACGCTACTCCAGCATACAGCTCACACACGGGAAAGATATGGTACTGTAGTGGCTTATGGTTCAACAATTCTAGCCAGCGTGCGCCAGATCTCTCTGAAGCTCCGTCAGCTACAATCGTTTCTCGCAGGTCACCGGCAGTCTAGCAAAAGGCGCCAACTCATGGGGTCCGCTTCCTCCAGAATGGGTTTGTTCACCGGAGCTGAATTGACGCGAGATCAGCTTCATGAAGCCGGCAACCACTTTGACTTTGCTCCTTTCTACCAGTGAGGTTTTCCCACAAAAGTGTGCTTAAGTTGAATAGACAAGATTGAATGAAGCTTGCTGTAAACGATATGGGGTACAGGTATACAAAGAAAATTCCTTCTATCGGCTCTAGCACATGCGTGAGATCCGCTTTTGTTCAAGTCACAGATTTATCACTGCTTAAGGAAAGCGATATTAGTGTTGCTCCAGCGAAGAGAAGCAACATACAACGTCATGAATTTGGTGATGAAGTTTGATACGGTTCGTCGGTTTTAGCATTTATTATTGATTGCTGAACATATCGTCGTGTTTACAATGAAGGCTTCTCCACAGCGCTAGGGTGATACATCTCATCGAAAGCTGCAAAAGAAGCTGCAGAAGCTTAGTCGATCAAGCGTCCCCTCTCAAATCTACAGTGCAACAGTCACCATTGAAATGTTCAACGTGAATAGTCGTTCTTTGGATCGCTCTTTGGACCAATCTAGGACTCCTGCTGAAACTCCAACCAACCTGCTTCAGACTTGAGGCAGGGGAGTTATTAAAAACGATACATACCAACTTCATTCTGGTGGATATTATTGGATCAACCGCCTTCTCTTGAATTCCAAACCTAGTTTAGAGTCTGGTCCGCTCTTACCAAGCATAAATACCATACACGAACGCTTATGTGTTCGTTGCGGCCCTGGGTAGTCAGGTGAATATCACAAGTCGCACCCTGTCTACCTTTTGGTTTCTACACATAAATCCTCGTGAAGGCGAACTGACACTTGGACGCAATTGGTGCGTGCAGAAATGCGGAGTTCTGCGACCGCATTTTTAGGCTGGAGACTGCGATCGAACCGGCGGGTGAGTTACGGACCAGAATTCTCCGATTGTGTGTGATTGTACTCGTCAAAAGAAGTGCGTCGTCAGAGATTTACGGGATGATTCAGGTACTCTGTCAATGTCGAAGACGGTTTGCTCTGATGCTAAGAGATCCTAGGCCAAGAGCGTCATTGAGGGGTTGCTGAAACGTCTGCAAGGTCGGATGCAAGGCTTGCTTGGAATAGCTCTGATCAGGCGATTGCTTGTGACTCTTGATCAGCGTAGTCTGCAGGGCGTCAATCGAGAGCCCTGAATCACAATTTAATGTGATCTTCATTCGTGTAGGTTGAAGATCATCATGGAAGCCTGAGGATTGTTTTGTCTGCCCCACAGTAGCATCCCGATTGCCGGTCGTCTCAAATCTTCTCCAACTTTTTGTTTTACAGGGGTTTCGAGGGATGTAGCCTCTAGCTCGGTGTTCGAACGCATGCTCCGCTTTCTGGGAGCCGCCTCCACGACTGAAGGGCAGCCACGAATCGTTCCGTCTTCCTCGGACGCCGGAAAGGAATCATTCGCGCCCCCTTCCGAAGCAAGGTTAGACGTTGAGTACGAGGAGATACGGGTCAACGCGATTGTGATAGCCGCGTGCTGAAGGCTATGCTGTTCAACGGCATGAAGGAGTCGGACAAAAATAAGGCCGTGATCGTAAAAGTTACTGCTGCAGGTGAGGATAATTCAACTATTCGTTCTTTCGTACTGCACCTGATCCGCAGAGATTGTGCAAAGGACCTCTCTCATCATTTTTGAAACTCCTCAGGTTCTGCGCTACACAAATCATGGGTTTCGAAATCGAAAACCTTGTAAGCAACAATTGATAGGACGCAAATTTGAATGGTTGCTTGCCGCCAGCGCTCGACATCTTGAGCTACCTCTGATGTGAAGCATGGTTGTATTAATGTAGGCGATGAGCAAGGCTGAAAACAATTTCTGACCGCGACAAGGGATCGTTCGGAGCTACCACTTCGAAGCACAAGTGCGCGCCCAGAGACTGAGACACGAACTGTCCAGATTTTCAAGACTTGTATTTCATATCTTCGAATCTCGCCTTCTTTGACTGCAGAAAAGGCCGCTTTCCAGGAGATGCTGCGCTTTATCTACACGGGCGGCCTATCGCCGCGGCTGCGCACAGCGGACGCGCATATGCGCGAGCTTGTGTCTCTTCTCCTCGTGGCTGACAAGTTTGAGGTTCCGACCTTTACGGGCGCCGTTCTGAAGTGCATAAGGGAACGAGAGTGGAAAGTCTCCGACGCTGCGACGCTGGCAGACTCGATCCCTGAGGTGCTGACTGAGCAGCTGCCAGGACTCAAAGCAATAGTGGTTAAAGCACGCACTTACATCATTGACACTTTCAAAGACGTCAGCGCGACTTGGACGTCAGGGGAGTTCCTTGACCTGAGCTGGGGTCAAGTCGAGCTTCTGTTGCAATCTGACGAGCTCGAAGCGGATCATGAGGAAATTGTTCTGGAGAAGCTTCTCGTCTGGATTGGCACATACTTTGCGGACTTGAACGAGAGGAAGTGGGCCGTTGCGAGGCTTGCGCCGCACTTAAGACCGCGTTCTTTTGGAGAGGAGTTTCTGAACAGTGCGCTTTTCCGCCTTCCGGAGCTGGACCTCGTCCGGGACGACATTCGGAAGAGTCTAGGCACCCTGAAGTCGGCAGAGGAGGATGCGGAGAGCTTCCCTCCCCGGCAAAGCAGTAGGCTTGAAATAGCCGAGTCCGTCCGGCTAGATAGTGACGGGACGATAGCAAAGTCGAAGTCGGTGCGCTGGTTAGGACAGCTGTGGCGTTTGCAAATTCAAAAAGACTCCCGAAGCTGTCCGCCGACTGTGGGCATTTTCTTATACGTCGGTGCGCCGGCGACCGAGCTTGAACCAAGCATCGAAATCAGGATCGACTTCCTCGTCAAAACATGGCCTGGAAAAACGTGGAAGCAGATTCACGGGTCAGATGTTAAGACCGGCGCATATTTCGCAGAGAACCACAGCTCCGGCTATAAGGACGCGCTCGATATGCCTTGGGATCAAGCAATGCAAGCCAAGGAGTACTTGGATCCCGCAGGCTGCGTCTGTTTCAAAGTCGAAGCGCAGCGAGTAAAGAAGGCGCCAAAGGGATACATCGAAGTGTGAACTTATCCGCGAGAGTACTAGCGTAATCAAATCTGGCTTTCATTTTTTAGGCTAGCTGCATGCAAGAAGTTGGTAAAAGCTGTGGAGAGACATATTTCCAGATAAAGGTGCACCGCCTGTAGAGCTTGAGTGCGACTCAAGCGCCTTCTCGTGCTGTTGAGGTCTCGAGTCCAACACTACAGGTTCGTCGCATGATCAGCCGCTACTTGAGTTCCGCTATCAGGCAACTTCCGGTTCCCTGGGCCTTTTGTTTCATGCATGTAGCACGCTAGCCTACTTTTTAATTGTTGATACTTTACTTCATGCTGCCCAAAGCATGACAGTATGACTTTTGGACGACTTGGCCAAGTTTTGGCCCTAAAGCTTAGTTGATCTATCAACTGATCCATTCAAGTCGTTCAGTCCTGCACTCTGCTATTCTGATCGGTGAAGATCATCGACTTAGTATCTTGCCAGAACTCTCGTCATGACTCGACGTCGGAGATCTCCCCTTTAGTACCTCAGAAGCTGACTAAACGTTTATAGTTTATGCTATCATGACGTGGCGGGCCCCAACACGACGGCCGGTGGGTGGAACGGTCTGCACGGTTGGTCTGAGTGATTGACCAATGATACTTCAAGTGTCTCCACCGGACGTTTGCAAGCATGGACCAGACCTATTGATAAAGTCAGAATTGGAATTTTTCACTTAAAGTCGAACACGACATGCATGGTCACATATTTTCGGGCGTTTTGATCGAGGCCGGGCTCGTACCGGGTACTGCCCCATGAGCTCACATCGTGGTCACTGGATCAATTGCTCAACACCACATATATAACGGGCGGGCCCGGGCTCAATGGTCGACGAGTCAGTACTACGCGTTGTCAAGCAATCATGCGTGTCGGCTTGGTTGTCGGATTATTGTCGTTGCGTGTTCATGCAGAAGCAAGGCTGACGGTATGTTCGTACCCGCCATCCATCCACGGCCTAGGCGCGCGGCGTGCGGCGGAGGCCCTATAGCCACGTCATGATGCATAGTGCATGGGGAGGTGCCAGAGCTGCTTGGACCAAATTTCGCCTTCCGGTTCAACAAGGAATCGGCAAACAACATCAGTGAGCGAAGCGTCTCAATTCTTCTATCTGAATTCTTCTATCTGAATGTTCATCGAAGCTCAGAAGAATCTGAACATGAAGGAGCTGATAAACGGCTTTTCAACGCCGTTCCGCAACTTGCATGAGGGCTCCGGATTCCTCAATTCCACCGGGGCTAAACAATTTGCACTAGCACCGTCAATGCTTCCAGTTGAGGATCAGACTTCAATTCAGCCAAAAATGACATCTTTCTGGTCACTGTACTCGCTCACCGACTATACAATTCGCCTTTCATATCCCTGCAGACAAAAGAAGCACCTTGAGTTTCAGGAGGTGCAGCTAGCGTGATTTGTGCCGTTTTAGCGGGACTGACGACAGTGCGGAGGGCCGAGCCGTTGGTCCGAGCGCTTTCAGCCTCTGTGCGAATGAGCGTGGCTGCAAGCCCCACTGACTTGACTTAACACTGGGGCTCACGATTATGCCAGTGATCCTGGAGATGCTGCCTCAAAACAGAACTCCAATCCACCAAGCTTCGCCAGTAGATTCAGGAGCGAGAAACGTCGAGGAACTCAAACCAGCGAACTTCTTGGGACCCGCTTTTCAAAGCCGACGTCTTTTTACCTCGACTAAAAAGCGTGTCTCAAATCATCTTTGTAAGGCCTGATCTGCCTCGTGGTGACTCCAACCTTGCAGTCGGCACCTCCTGGCCCACTTTCCCAAAGGCCAGACCTCTGCACTTTATGACACATTCTTAGAAGCTCGTTGCCTTCTTGTTAAAGTTTCTGACAATCCTGAGGGATCCATCGACGGGGAGAAATGAACCCCTCACCACTGCGCTAAGCTCCTTAAACTCGAGGCTGCGGGGCCTCAACCGGCGTCGTGAGAGACCGTTGCAGGGCTGCCACGTTGGACAGCTGTTCCACGGAGAGCTCATCCCAGCGCAACCCGTTTTGCAGGTCGTCTTTCATAATCTGCAGAGCGAGAGAAACGCGAGAAGATGGTTGCGGCATCTGTCTCTCCAGTGCTCCGATCAGACTGAAATCAGGATGCACAGACGCGCAGGCCAAACTGCACAGGTTCGATGAGTGGTGGGAGGTCGAGTTTGAAAGTTTAGACAGCAGCGAAGCTTGTAGAATGATCTCGTCGCCTTTCGGAGGGAAGGCACTTCAAGAAGCTCGATGTCAAAAGTCAACAACTTCAAGGAAGTACAGGGGAATTTGAAATATGCTCGAATGCCGATTCGACTGTGGCTTGCTCGGCTGAGCAGCTTTTGAAGCATCAGGCGATATCAGGTTTGCAAGCTTCCACGAACGTCCAGGGTACAGGCTATTTGAGCAGCAGTCAGGACGTTGTGTCAATGATGTCCTGCTTGTTCTCACGGGATGCTTGCAACCGAGGCTGGATCCGAACACAAATCAGTCTCCGTATCGAGGTCTCATGACATCTTACTTCGATGCATACTTTCAGTTGTGAAGGTTCGATAGGTGCACTTTTCCTGTCTACGTAGAGGCTGCCCAGACTAGTATCGCAAGAACGCATGAAGCGTTGCAAAACCACGCAAACTCGCCCTCATACCTTTGCTAATCACCGCTTCCATTGACATACGAGGAACTGATATTCCTGCCTGGCGGAAGCAGCCTCCGAAGCTTATAAGTTGTCAAACCTGAAGCTTCAATACCACGCTTCTCAAGGCATCCGCACAATATGGAATTCACGAGCTCACCTTTACAACCTGCTTTTTGATAGCGCTCGCATCAACGCCGTGCTCCTTAAGCAGCCACGCGAGCCATGAGTCCATGTTGGCTGACGTCACCAGAACCATCTGGATGACGTCAGCACAGAGGGCGGGCACCCCACAGGCGTCGGCCAGAGACAATATGTCCTGCAGATGGTAAGAGAATCATCGGCTTCCACGACAAACCGGCAGCGAATCTCAGACCTTGATTGAGATACTGAGGGCTGACAACGACCGATAATTGCTTTGCAGACCGAAAAGTTGAGTCTCTTCAGACCTTTGATGATCTTATGAGGCAGATAAAAAGTAATGCCTGCCTTCATGTCAAGGAACCAACAAGCGCTGGTTTTAAACAGCAGCAGCGGATATCTGCTCCCTTTCCAGCTCCAGTCAACAGTAACAATCCGCAATTTTGGGAGCAAGGAACACAAGTCAGTTGACACAGGCTTCGATGATCACAAAGCAATGCCCGTCCTGTTCCTCGCCCTTGTCACGCCCCTTGGCCTTCTGAATTCATGATTGGTTGGACCAAGATAGAACATGTAAACCATTTCGGTTCAAGCCAGATGAAAGTATATCCAACTCTATCTCAAACGTCGAGTCCGCACCTGGAGTAGCCGCCCCGACGTTGGCTCGATCCTAAAGACAGAACGGGTGTCCCCGTAAACATAGTCCAGAAAGGCAACAATAGCTCCTTTCGTGACAGTAGCTGGAAGCTCAAGTCGCAGCTTGTTGTGCAGATTCCAGGCTGTGTTTCCTGACCACTCTCCTCGGAGCTTCGCCTCAAAGTACGGAATCTCGACCAAGACCGCCGAGTGGGCCGGTACTTCTACGCCCTCCTGCGAATCGAGGGGACGCAAGATAACCCAAACGTCAGTTCTGATAACCAATAACTTAGATGTAACCACTTCTCTTCAACCCCTAGATTGGACCCCTAGAGGACTAGACCCCAACTTGTTGATAATTTGAACGATTCTGGAGAGACAATTCTTCCCTAATGTCGTTCAACTGATGTGGAGTCAGCTGCATAAGGAACCTTGGATGATTCAGAGGGGGCTCTTCCTGCGAGATAAGAGAGCACAACCTACTTGTTCCCGAAAAGGTCAGAGCTTGATGCACTCCCATCCTGAATTACTTAAGCAGCGATAACCGCAGCTCCGTCTGGCAATGATGTCATCTATTGCTGAAACAAGCCCCCCGACCTCAAGCTCTCCGAATATTGTGACAACATGACATCCCGATTGGCACAGCTCTGCATTAGAAGAAGCTGGCATCCTGCTTCCACCCATGGTTCCCAACAGATGTTTGTACTCCAGATTGAGCAGAAAAGCAGCTTTCTGACGTCCTTGCAGAATGCTGAGCTCACCTCGCCCAGCAAAATCAGGTCCCCCGTCCTTTCCGCCTTCTCCAATAGTGCCGTCTTAGGCTGAAGCGCCCGCTCATTGCTGAAATAGTTCCAGTTCTTCCGCGAGAATCTTCGCTTGACTGCCAACTTTATCTCAAGCATAACGAAGTCATTCTGGACGCCAAAGATCTGGAACAGGGGCCCTAATCGAGCGGAGGCGTCACGAGAATTCTTTAGGGACCTTTGGGCCTTGAAAGACCCATCCGCTCTCAGCTCGGCCTCCCAGGCAGACACCAAATAGACGCCAGGTCTCCCAAAGTTGGGGCCTTCATCAGGAGCAGGAATGGGTTGCAGTCCTTCCTTGAGCGCGCAGACATCCCAGATGTGCCGACCATTGTGTGCATCCGGTTCACTTTGCTGGTGAACACTCAACCTCGCACAGCCCGCTTGATACCCAGGCTTTGCCCCTGACAGGGGCACAGCTAGCGTGTACAGGGTCGTAGCTCCTGCATCTTCTATGACGAAGATCCTGTAGGAGAAGTGATACTCCTGAATAACATCAGGGCATTGGTTTCCCTGGGGGACTTTGGGGGCTGCTGACGAAGAGCCTGGGATGCTCTTTGCATTTGGTTGTGAAGGGACCAGATTTGGCTGGTTTTTAGATACATCTGCCCGTCGAGGAGCGGGGTCCAGTATCACGACCTCGGTAGCGTAGGGCATTAGGAAAGTCGTGCTATCCATAACGACCCTGGAGTAAGCTGGATTCGTTTTGCAGGTTCAGTTTGCTTCTGCTTAGGCCCCAATAAAGGCAGTATTGGTTTCTGCTATCCCATTTCACACTGGGCACGTGTTTGTGAAGGCAGCTCAGACTAGCGTGACACCTCAAGCTGACATGGATCTGATCCCGCAGCTAGAAGCTAATCTCCTGTCTTTTTTTTGACTGCTCAAGCTGCCCCGAAATGCCTGTCAGCATATGCGATCTTCAGCACATTTCCACCCAGAGTCAAGCTCTTCTAAAGGTGCGCTTCGCACCCCGCACTCCCCATTCTGCACATGACATTGCCCCGTCGTCCAGGTGTAAGCTCTTCAAATGATGTTCTTCGCAAGCCAGCTCTTCTCAGCTTTCCCCTTTGTCTGCTCCAGCTTTTGTAGCACTCAAATGATATTAGACAAGAGCAATGCTCACCAACTGACAGTGACTTTGAGAGCATGTGGCCGTGAATGAGCTAGCTGAGAGCTCTGTTCCGGTCTGGTTGGACTCTTGCCGCTTATAACGGAATTGGAATGCAGGTTTCATAGGCGGTCAGTGCCAGTTAACACTAACCCAAGGTGGCACACAATTAGGGTTCCGCATCGGCCTCACCAGCGCCAAAATCGCGCGCAGCTTGTAGCTCATGCAGCATTGGTCCTCGTTTCAGAGCAGGTTGAGGACGCCTTTGGAAGCTGAACAGTGACCTAATATGTATTGGAACCATCAAATTTGAATGAACGTTCTGCTGATCAAGGTAGAAATGCTCATGCAGGCGCAGGCCGACCCTGCAACCAGCTGTATCGGAGATGGATCAAAAAGTGCGTTTCAAAATCCCCAATCGTTGATCTGAATCATGCTATGGAGGTTCCTGAGCTAGTAACTTTCCTGAACACGTACAAGCACCTGCAGTCTGAAGGAATAAAAATTGCAGCCAGCGCCCCACTTTCTACATTGTGGAAAGGATCCCTGCTGAGAGGGGCCAGTCTGACAACGAAAATGTTGCAATCTTACCTGCTCACCCTCATGAGCTGCAACTTTTGAGCAGAAAGGGGCCTCAAGGCACCTAGCACAATGGCCATGCAGAATGTAGACTATATTGCTCTTCTTGCGGACATGCCAGGCTTCTTTGTCAAGACACGGCAGGGAGGTCCCGGAGTAGAGATCTCACAAGAAGAAGACATTCCACAAGGATTTGGGGATAGGATACCGGTGGTTGCAGCTGGCTTGGATGTGGAGCATGGAGGTCCCTTTACCAAGGTAGGCAATTGTGTTAGCCACTGGGGCTTTACTGCTGCCAGCTTCAGAGTCGAATCTGCCATGACGTATATCTTTGAAGCAGCATGATCTGCAGTGCAGTGTGGTGGTGAGCTCGTATTGCCCTCTTAGCAGGGAGACCCTGCAAACCTAGAAATCTGAAACGCAATTCGAGCAGGCTCTGAAGGACGGCGTGCCAGGTCAATCCGGCTTAAGAGACAGCATTTGACACCTCGCAGGCTTGACCACAGAAGTTGCTTGATGTGAGGCCATGCCAACAGCAAGTATCAAAACGACACAGCGGCATGGTTGTTGGGGTTCAATTTCGCATTTTTGTACTTTAGCAGGAGCGCAAGGGGGGCCATCCGGCTTCGCTTCTCAGTCGGTTGACGTCTAGAATCCTGCACAAGCAAGTCTCAAGGGGACAAACGCAGATGGCACAGGCAAGCCCCGCTGTGCCTCTCTCCATAGACTCAGGCCTTTCCTCACAGTAGACCCAGATTTGACATACAGAGGTAGATAAGGTGAAGTTGAATGTATGAGCAAGTGCAGGACCTGACTATTGTGATATATCAGAGATGCATGCTTGTGATGTCAGCGTTACTAGCCCTGTAGAGCCCCTGGACGGCATTCTCATAAGTGCCGACGAGCAGGGGAGATATCCAGGATGCTTTGTTACTCCGATTTCACTCAAGCTTGAATATTAACTGTACAACAGTAGTGGACAGACAAAGCAAGTTATGTTTGAGCATAGCGACGATTTTGTTGTTGGTCCACAGATCATTGTGAAGCCGGTGGTGAATGTGACTGATCAGAAGTTCTACCTGTGCCTTTGATGCAGATGGTGGGCTCAGAGAGTCCCCCAACACAACGCACACTGGAAGCTTCTGCAAGAGATGCCTTCGACGTTGGACAGGAGCCTCAAGCTGAGGACATGTTGCATCATGATACTTCCGAAACCAAGGCATTTGATCAAATGACAACGAAGAAGAAAGTGAGGCCTGCTTCCTATGCGGATCATTATTACGCGACTTTCTGCATGATGATCAGAGCCAGCTTTGCGATGAAAACCAATAATAATGTGCCTTCTTCAATCCAGTCCGAATCAACACTTCTCCAGATTTCCTCTACGCTGTTTAGCAGCTTGCTACTTGTCATCTCCTCCTTTCGACCAGAGTCGTTCCGGTGCTTGTCGAGTCTTGATCGTGGAAGGAAACCCTTCGGTGATAATGAACAACGTAACTTGTTTAAGGAGTGCCAGTCAACCCCTAACCTCAACCTTCTTTGTCTGCTTTCTTAACCTTTCAGGAAACTTTTTGCAGCTGCAGATTTTCCCACTCCAGCTTTGGCCTTCCAACCACCCTTCATTCAAACTCCCCCCCGACTCTCAGTCCCCTCGGTCGCCTCTGATGTGCGCCACCCCCCACGAGCAAGCCCTGTGGCGCCCCCCCGAAACGAAATCCCTCCCTGAAGAAGGCCACATCCTGGCCCTGACGATCCACCAAGCGCAGCCCCTCGTCCCTGAGCTCAGGCTGACGTCACCAGTAGTGCGCATGCACTGTGTTGACCGGACGACCGGGCATTATTTGAAGAAGACGGACGCTGCGAGGCCGGCAGTCTTGCACAACGAGGCGTGCGATTACATCATGCCGCTGCAGACGAAGGTGAGGCGGATGTCGGAGCAGAACATGGATGAGGTGTTGCGGTGTAAAGCGAACAAGTAGAAGTCGGGAAGAGTTGATAAAAGCTCAAGTATCTGCGGCACACAAGCAATTTTACGCGTTCGTTGGCCAACGGCAGCAGATTCGTGAACTGAAGCGTCAAGGCTTCGCAAGGGTTCATCAGTGGACTAGCCTTCGACAATATCGCAGAAGGCTTGCGTTTGCTGTACATGGGGCATAATAATTTTCAAGAACCAACCAAACAATATCAATAGCTTTGCCCTCAAAAGTCAGCTGAATTCGTTTTTTTTGTTGCCGCCGTTGGATTTGACGCAAGCAGCCGCGTCGACGTGTCAAGCGCAGCTGGGAGCAATGCCTCCTTACTCACTAAGGCCGTCCGTTCTGTCCACTCGTCCCTCAACGATCTCATAAAGAGACTCCGAGTCGACCAAGTCCATAATATCACCTTCAAGCCAGTTCAAGTCGGTTCCTTTTTTGCAGCCGTTCGATCTGAAGCAGGGCGGCCGCGCTGGCATCTTAAGCGTGGTTGAGAGGACTGCCTCTTGTTCAAATGAGGAGGCCGTCCGTTCTGTGGACTCGACCCTTAACAAGCTCGTAAAAGGTTTACAACAAAGTCCATCAAATTCACATTCCGAGCCAGTTGAAACCGCTCCCTTTCTTGCAGCCGTTCGATCTGAAGCAGGCGGCCGCGCCCGCCGAATAAACGAGGCGTAGGAGAAGTACTTCCTTTTTGGACGACGAGGCCGTCCGTTCCGTACGCTTGGATCTTTTGAGAGTCTTGGTAACAGACTCTACGTTATCGCTGCTATGAATTGTTGCGCAGAAAACTTCGACAGCCGAATACCTCAAGCGCAACGCAACTTAGAATTGACTGAACTTGTTTCCCTTCTTGCAGCCGTTCGACCTCAAGCAGGGCGGCCGCGGGGGAATCCTGTCCGCAACTTGGGAGGAGTGCCTCCTTTTGGACGAGGAAGCCGTCCGGTTCTTCGCGCCTGATGCTTTGCTCCTGCTAGAGATTCTGCAGCTGCCGGCGTCTCTAAGCAAGCAGAAGCGTGGCCGGCTGACGGGGGGAGTGCCCGCATGGTAAGCCCCGCTGCGCTTAAGGACGGTAACCGGTGAAGATAGGTTTGTTGCTCTTTTGGTGGCCATACCGTGTCTCCTTTAGAGGTCTCGTTGACCATTCTCCCGCCTCCTCTTTTGTTTGAAAGCATCCCCAGTCCTCCGAACCTGCCTCTTGTAATCTAGTGAAGTTTCTCAAAAGGATCGACATTGTTTAGTATTGTTGCTGACGGCCATACCGTGTCTTTTCAGAGGTCTCGTAGATAATCCTTCCCGCTTCTTCTTTTGCAATGTGATCTCCCCAGTCCTCCGAAACCTGCCTCTTGTCGAACTTGAGTAAAACTTCCAGAAAGGACGTGATTTGACACCTAACATCGTTTGCCCTGTCCAGCGAGGCTTGCAAACGCTGTCGGCATCCAATCGAGAGTCCGACACAATAACTCTTTGTATTGCTCCGATGCATGCCGCTTTTGGCCGGAAAGGTCATACGTAGAAGAAATATGCTCGTCGAACCTCATTTAGAGCGAGAAGCGTGCTCAGAATCTGTGCTCGTATGATCAAATACCGGATCTAGCACTATCTGTGCTCGTCAAAACGCAGGCCCTTTCCTGTCCCAGGAAGCTGCTCGACGGCCACTACCGCGTCGCGTGGGCGTACCTCGCCCCGCAGTCCCCTCTCGGCCAGCCCCACCTTGGGCGGGTCTCTCTCCAGCTTTACCACTACGCTCCGCCACCCCGTTTTCGCAGCCGCGAGGCGCCGGAGGTATTCGCCACGTGGCAGTCGCTCTGCGACCCGCGCTCGAGCGCGCGCGCGCGCAGGAAGAGGGCGCGCCGGCTGCTGTACCCGGGGGCGATCGCGGTGACGACGGCGGCAGTGCCGCGGCCGCGCGCGGACACTGTGGTTGCAGCGCCGCAGGTAAGGCAGGATCCAATTTGATTAAGAAACTTTTAGAGACTTTGAAATACCTTAAAAGACTTAAACTCGTTTATTGAGAGGCGGTCTGCATATACGGCGAAGTTTATGGACAAAACGCATGTAATGTGGTCATTTTAGATTCGAACAATCTCGCCTAAAGGTTTCGCTTATGCAAGGCTTTTGCACGGAGTCCGCAACGGCCAAGGGAAAATAGTTGCTCTGGAGGCCTACAACAGACCGAGCTTCGCAATTGGCTCGCAGCCTTGCGTCGTCTTTGCTTTTGGGCCAGCATACGGTCAGACTTACGGGGTTGAATAACTAATACAAAGCTTGTGGGCCAGCTTTAGAGGCTGGAAGGATGTAATCTCTCACGCCACAGCCGTGATGTGTCAACAGTCGACCTGTCCGGACCTCTTTCAGGTGGGCGTTCGGGGCCTTTTGGCGAGCCAGGTTGAGGCCGGTCGGCTGGGCGCGGAAGATCTTCTCCAAGAGTGGCAGGACAAGAACCAGGGCGGAGAGCAGACGCGGAACGGCGAGACGGGAGGCGCGCTGCTGACGGAGGATGACGTCAGCGCGCCTCAGCACGCGCGCGCGCACCACGAGCCGTGCATCGTGCCCACGGTGTTGCAGCACCGGCTAGCCGCCGGATCGAGGTAGGCCCGTTCGACATAGTTCTCGACTTCAAGTCAGACAAAGAGCATGTTGACTAGGGAGTATGCTCGGGAATACAAACAAAACTAAAAACCTACACCGAGAGTTGACATGTTCCGCACCCGTACCCACACCCTAACCCCGGAACAAACCCAAGCAGGCCCCGGGGCACTTTCGTTAGTTTCCACGGCCCTTTGTCAACTAGAAATCCATTCAGCATAATCCATTCAGCGGCGTCTTGGAGAAGCCGTATTGCTGACGCTCGAAGATAACGTGGCTTTTCTGTATGATCACGATTTTCCTCGGTTTGAATTCACTACGCATGCACGTCGCTGCCCGGTTGAGTTGGGTCTCGGGTCAAGGTCGGTTTTTGAAGAAGAGGGTGGGGTTTGTGCCTCCGGTTTTACTTATCAGCTTCGCGGCGAGATCAGGATTCAATTAGCTCCTTGTTCGGAATATACATGCATTGAAGTATGTCTGCAGCTCACCTGTTCATCCGTCCTTCACTACGAAAGAGAGGGTCACGGTCCCTTTATTTCCGTTTTTGTATCAATTTTTTCAAATCATTCTTTTGAGCATTTCTCGTTTCTAACGCAGGGGCTGCGTCCGCATCCGCTTCTCCCCAAGCGGACGATTCCTGGCAGTGGTTGCGTCCGAAGCGCTCCTCTACCCGCTCCTAGTCTTCTCCGCGCACTCGGGCGCACTGCTCGCCACCTTTCAAGGTGAACTTAAGCGCTTTTAAGCGAGAGTGGCGACAATTTTGTGCTTCCGTTTTCTCTTAAGCGAGTCTGGGTCCGCGGAAAACTCGCCTAGCGCAGGCCGTTGAAGTGAAACTTTTGACGTACTAACGATCTTTACCTGCTTTTTACGTCCTATGTCTTGAGGAAGGCCCGTCAAGTGTTGAACGACGTCTGAGATTCTTCCTTCACAAATTACATCTTCCCCACAATAAAACCGTGTTCCCCGATTAACGTCGGGTTGAGTCCTTGGTAAGAAGCCATCAATGGGCCTTCGACGATTGCTCCATTCTCTCCGCCTCTTTGGACTTTCCTGCCAGACTGTGGGCTTTTCGTTTTGTTTCCTCTTCGTGGCTGAAAAGCGGTCGCAACCCCCTGCTTCGATCCAACCTAAGCGAGTCTTCCTAACCGGCACTTTCTTTGTTGCTCTGTCCAGGTCATCAGTCTTTGGCATACGACCTTTCCTGGACCACCGACGACTGCTCCATCCTCACCGCCTCCTCTGACTTCACCGCCAAACTGTGGGACTTTTCCCCGGGGCTTCGTACCGGGCGGCTAGGCGCCAGTTTAAAGCAACCGGGGGCGGCAACCGGGGGCCCGGCGACGGTGTTCCAGCACCCGTGCTACGTGTACGGCGCAGCTTTCCACCCGACGGCTCTGGCACCCAGGTAAGCTTCACTTGCACCGCATCAATTGCTGACAACCGGCGACTTGCTACCAATTGAGCACATTGTGTGAAAAGGGATCAGGGAGCTCGTTCTGCGTGTTTGACGAGGTTTAGACCCGTCTGAATGACGTGAGAAAATCATGCATTGATCCCACTGAAATTGCTTTTTGTTGTTGAACCTTAAGCATTAAGACTTCTTCTCAATCAGCCAGCATTTTCTCCTTTCAACTACGCCGCTTCTGAATCAGTCCCACTGCAAAACCCGCCTACACAGGTGGCCTAAACGCGCTCACTCGAGTCGTAAGTAAATTTCTGCACCTCCACAGGCTGGTCGCTACAGCCGCATTCGACGGGCACGTGCGCGTCTGGGACCGGGACGGCGGAGAGATGCTGCGGCAGATACCGCTGCACAAGACGCACATAAATGCGCTCGTCTTTGACCACGTGAGCCTCATACTTAAAAGTCCCTTGAAACCCAGCTTTCACTCGTAGGACTTCATGTTCTTCGGCACCAGTACAGCAGATGCCGCTGCACAAGATGCACATCAAAGCGCTCGTCTTCGATCACATGATCTTTGCAGCTTTATTCAGAGGTTTCCTAAACTCCTGACAACCGTCAGTCCTTTAGTATTATGAAGAAAGTGCATTGTCGTTCAATAAGCATCTTCAAACAAAAGCCGAGGAAGCCAGTCCTAGTTCTCCGAGCTGAGATTTTCATCCTCTTTTGCTGCAGGTCGGCAAGCGTTTATTCACGGGGGACGGCTCCGGTGCCATCACCGAGTGCTCCTGCGACTTCTCCCCGGAAGGGGGGGGTCTCAAACCCCTGCGCACGTCGACTGAGCTGGGGGGGGAACCGATAACGTGCCTCCGGCTGGCGCCCAGCGGGCGGCGGCTGTTTGCGCTCGCGCGCAGGAACCGGCTGGTGGGAATAGACTCAAGATTATTCACAGTGGACCGGCGGTACCGCGGTCTCCGGTGCCAGGACCACCCGGTCGCGTTTGATGTCAGCCCCGATGGGCGGTTTCTCGTGGCGGGGTCGGAGGACGGGCGGGCGTAAGTCGCCCGTATGCGGTTTCCTATCCAAACTTGTTTTTCTTTTCATTCCTAGAGTGATGATATGACTTCTTTGAGTTTGTTAAAGAGGGCGTCAGCGGATGCATCCGCAGAAGCATCTGGTAAGCTTGGAACGCACTGTTCTCTTTGCCACAATTTTGCTAAGAGTTGGCAGCGACAACCAAAGTGACTTTTCAAAAGTTAAGGACGCCGTGACAGCCACGTGTGTTCCCTTGAAACACAACGCCCACTTAAAGGAATTTATAAGATGATTGGCAATCACTTCGAGCTTTTACTTGCACATAGGTTTGCAAGTTGGGGGAGCAGTTGATGTGGCCATCATGGCCATTCGATTTGCCGCTCTCGATGAGTTCGTCGGGCTTACAGACACTTTCCAACCCGGCAATTTTTCTCCTCTTCAGGTCCCGCACAGTCAGGAAACCTTGCGAGTTTTCTCAGTATAATGCCGCTGCCGAGAAGCAGGTTGCCGTTACAAATCATCGTTGGGAAACGATCGCCGTTCAGTCTTCGATTTGATAAGGGGTGACGAAAATATTCCATATAAAAGATAATGGAAGACTAATCTGACATCGGCTTGATACTCTTCCTTCCAGGTACATGTGGCAAGTCGACTCCGGCGCGGTGTTCTCCCCCTTCCCTCCTCTCCCCCGCAGCGAGGCCGTTTACGAATGCGCCTGGAACCCGGTAGAGCACACCGTGGCAATCGCAGCCGTCGGGGTGGGATCCCCCGGGATGATCTTCTGCCCCGACCCGTCCCTTGTTCAGCAGTTTGACCCTCAGGTGAGGTGGTCCGTTGAGGATTTCGGGGCTTAGCTCCGCTGTTGGTTAGGGCACTGGTCAGCACTTTAAGACGCTTTCCTGGGTTCCTCATAATAACCGGGCGCAGTCTTCTGTTCGACCCGTCCCTTGTTCAGCAATTTGAACCTCAGGTAAGGTGATCCGGTCTGGACCTTCAGATCAAATTTGGCGCTAACGGGCTGGGTTATGGGACGAACCAGCACTTCGGAACGCTCGTATGGAATGTGTCATGAAGAGCGCGCAGATCTTGTCCCCCGATCCGTCGCTTCATCGTCAGTTTGAGCCTCAGGTGAGGTGGTCGGTTTAGGATAACGGGAGCAAAGTTCGGCGCTCCGGGCTATGTCGGGGTACTATACAGCAAGTTTGGGAACGCTCTGGCGGGCTGGAAGAAAACACAGTACCTTTAAAGCAAGCTTCTGCTCACCACAAACCACTTGCTGGTACTCCCAGATGTTCAGAATCTCTAGAAAGTCTGATTTGATAATTGTTCGATTCGTTCATTTGCAGCGCATCTAGACAAGGCAGAGAAGCAGGGGCCGGAGCAATACAAAAGCGTCTAACCCGTTTCACCGCAGGACCGTCGCGCATTGCCTGTCCAATCAAACAATTTCCGAGTTACCTTTGCCGCGTTCTTGACAACTCTTTATGCATCGCTGCGTCGTTTCCTTGAGGTTTCTTCCTCGTACTGGTCGCTAAGTAGACTCCTAACCCGTCCGCAGGGGACGCTTTCCGCTTCGTTCGACCCAATCCTGACCGGAACTACGTTCGTCATGTCGCCGGAACACCCGCTGCCCGCTGAGCTGCGGCGCATGCAACGGAGCGGACCGTTGCTTCCGATGGACAAATTCACGCCGGAAAAGGTGAGGAAGAACCGCGGTCACAGATCCTTAAATGAGCCGTTAATTGATCTCTCGGCAAGAGATAGCACCGAAAGTATGGCAGAGGCATGGTCTCTGAGTGGTTATCACCAGAGTTGAGGCTGCTACAAATCTAAACGCGGAAGCGATAGAGTCGAGAGCTCTCGCCGATATCATTGCTTTTCTGGTGGTTTCGGAAGTATATCGGATATATCCAGCTTCACTTACGTATGGCCAGAAACTGACACAATCTCCTGTAAGGACTTTTTTTCCTTCTTTCTGTTCCTTTGTAAAGTTGGCCTCATTGTTGGGCACTATCTTCGTAGGTCATAGAAATGCTGAGCACTCTTCGCGCCGCCGAGACGTGGCCCTTCACTGAACCAGAGTCTCTCCGCGGAACTTTACTTTCTACTTGCCTCCGTCCTGCGCTTTACTTTTTGCGCAGAATGCTTGCTTTACGTGCGTGCACAGATCAAGGAGATGCTGAGCACTCTGCGCACCGCCGACACGCGGCGCCTCACCGCGGCCGGGACTCCGCGCGACGCGCGCGCCGGGCCGCCGGAGCAATCGGAGGTCAAGTGGCAAGCGGGTCTCGAGCTGCGAGAACAACTAGAGCGGGCTGAAAGTTCTGGCCAAGAACGGCTAGAGGTGGCTCGCGCGCAAAATGCGGGGCGGGGATCTATAGAGCAGCCGGAAAGCGCCGGAGAAGGAAGTTCTGACGGAGGCCGCCGGAAGAGTGAGAGGCAAAAGAATTCGGAAGGGGCGTCGGAAGTCAACGAAAGGAGTGGGGCACACGAGCAAACTGGCCGAAAAGCGGGTTTGCAAAAACGATGCAGCTGGACCCGTTCCAGCGGCTTGAGGGCTGAGCAGAATCTGCCGGAGAAGAAGGAAGAGGAAAGCGAAAGGGTGAAGGTAGTTGGGGCTAGTGCCCAGGAAGTAAGGATGGACGTAGGGTTTGCGGAGAGCCCGAAAATTTTGGAGGCAAAAACGAGTGAAAGAGACTCTGGAGAAGCCCGGGAAGAGGGGTTGCGTAAAGCAAGGAGCCGCAGCAGCGACCGCGCTTCCGTTGCTGATGAAGGGGAACGGAACGGAACGGATAACGGGCCCGGCCGCTCGCGTGAAAGCGGAGATGTTGATAGAAAAAACCGTCTGGAGGAGCGGAGAAAAGCCCGGAACAAGTGGATGGAGTTCCGCCCGGAGGGGGAGGGCGCCGAGCAGAACCGAACGGAACGCGTAGCAGTCACGTCTGCCCAAAGCAGGGACGAGAGGGAAGTAGGGCCAAGCGGAAGCACGTACGTCGGTAGCCGAGACGAAGAGCAAACGGCACGGAAAGAGCGGCGGCTGTCAGAGTCGAGGAAGAAAGGGAGAGGAGAGTGGAACGAGCTGCGGGCGGAAGATGGAACGGCACGGAATCCCAGCCGGGTAGCGACGCTGCGTCGCATAAGCTCGCGGCTGAAGGAAAAGCTTAAGTTGGACTTGAATCAGATAAATGCGGACAAAGAGAGCCCGGAGGACGGAGACCAGTGTCTTGAACGGGACGGAAAAGCACCGAAAAGAGGAAAGCGGAGGTCAGGAAAAGAACAGGAAGGAAAAACCGAGCGGGCGGAAAGCAACGGAAACGGCGGGCGGAACGGAGCGGCACAAACAGCAGAAAGGAGTCTGACGGGTCGGCTGGCAAAGGTGCACTTCTTGTCGATATTTCTGCCAACTGCTCGAGCGCCATTCCGTCAACAAAAGTGCAAAGATCCTACATTCTGAATTTTATACACGCTGCTCTTCTTCTTATGTTTTCATCGTGACCCCTCGATTGCTCGTAGCTGGTGGTCTGATTGAAATTTGTACCGACCATTGACCGGGTTTGAAGCTTCGGGCACTACGAATGAGCAGCACATGCAAGGCCAGATTGCTTCAATGCCTTTTCTCAGCTCGAAATTCGCTTTCGTGCTGGGAATGCCCCTATGCGGCGGAACGGTTGTTCAACGTTGCACGGGCGGTAACAGACGCAAAGCGGCCAGGTTTAGCGGCTTGGGCGCACATGACTCCGTCCGCCAATGTTTCCGTGCAGGTACTGGATCCGAGAGAACGGATCAAAGCGCGCTTAGAGCGCCAGCGCAGCCGGGGTCCTCTGGCTTAGGAGATTTGCTGCCGCTTTGGCGTCCGCCAAGCACAGCGGTCGATTCATCGGGACCTTTTAGGAGACGCAGACTGCTCAAGTCGGGGTTGAAAGCTTCGGAAGTAGCGGCTGCAAATGTTTAGGCCCAGCTTTGGCCCGAGAGAGGTATGTCTGTGACGGTGCCCCTATTATGAGCTCCATAATAAATCACGTTTACTAAGTCAGTTCGCAAATGAGGGCAAAAGGGCACGTGCTCTGAGGCCCAGGTCACAATATTGGAAGTTTCATAAGTGCATGCAGCCAAGTTGCACCGTCTGGTGGTTTGATGAAACTTGCAAGGAATCTTGCCAGTCCACAACTATAATCGTTTTAGATCGACTTGAGCTTGATCGAAGACTCTGTCGAAGATCTTCGACGGCCTGCTCAACCAGCTATACTTTTCTTGGTCGCGCCAGGACCGGTGCTTCTGTAACAGAGCACGCTTGATGTAGACCGCCGGCGCTAGCTCGGAGGTCGATGTTTGGGTACCGTCACATGCTGACTGAATCATTGAACCTAGTAATCATTCTAGTGCTACTGTGGACCTAGAGGTGCCGCGACTGAATGGATCATTGAAATTACAATCACGCTCAAATGCCGCCGCTCCGTACTGAGTCTAGGAATGTAATGTCTGCGCCTGCATGTGTAGTATGTCAACGTCGCGGGACACATGCCTCCTGTTATGTACCAGCCCAAACGCCAAAAGGTGAACTATAATCAGCCAAGTGACCTTCTACATGAATTTAAGACGTATGTCACGTAGACATGTTGAATCTGGCCGAAATCATCTGGAAACTTAGTTTGCAGACCTTGCGCATGTTTCATATATAGACCCCCATGCAATTACGGCGTGCTCGGTGAGCTTATTATTTATATATTAGATGGTGTAGATTGATCGAGCGCGGCGTGTTGTTGTATATATTCCAGAAACTTAGGATTGGAAAATTCTAGCTTGAAGTAGTGTTAATCTCTCCTCGGGGTGGCCACTCCCAGTTTTAAAACATGGTATCTGCGAACTAAAACAAGTGATTTGGCTGTTTTGAAATTTTAAACGGTGTTTTAAAACGTTTTAAAACAGTTTTAAAACGTTGCAAATAGCCTGTTTTGTTTGTTTTTCCACGTTTTTATAGTGGCTATTGACTTTTTACGAGCTCCTATGTAACTGAAAAGCAGAAGTGAGTATGTTCGTATGCCAGAAAGGGCCCTAATATGTTGAAATATGCCACTCGCCCTGTTTTGAAAGCAGATTTTGGCGTTTTAAAACGTTTTACTGTTTTGTTTGTTTTATAAAACGGGCTATTTCAAGGTTCGCCCAACACGCAGATACATGTTTTATTATTTTCGCGTTTTAAAACGTTTTGAGACCGTTTTACTTATATGAGGGGGGGGGCAAATTTCAAACGATAAGTGATTTAGAATCTACAGACCAAGGGCTACACGATGGTATGAAACAAAACGTCGAATTTGTCTGATTTCGATCGTTTTGTCCAAAAGGCAACAAAAAAACACAAATTGTTTTAAAACTGGAGTTGCCACCCCGAGAATCTCTCTGACTTGAGCTAAGCCGAGCATACTGCTTTCAGCAGGTGGCTCAACAACTAACTCAACAATTGGAAGTCTTCAATCTACTGTGATCTTTATCGGAAGCCTTTTCGTACTAAGGACCTCGCAACTCGATGATCTATCTTACAGCGGGGCGGTTCTGCTCGGAAACTCGATCGATTGACGGGTTTGGTTTAGAGTCATGCTACAAAGTTTGACGGCTCTTCTGTTTTGGTTTGTTGGATATTTGCAAAAGAAGAAAAAGAGCCGGCCTGCCCCTATTGCTGTCGGCAACGACGAGCCGCGAACTCGATATTAGAAAAGTTGGCGGCTACAAGCGATGAATAATAGGTAGGTCTATCAAAGGCTCCTACACTTGAAACCTTCACCTACCCGAGGCACGTTCAATCAATGGTCCCCCATTGGTCATATAGCTTATGACATAACCGTCTTGTGATATTAAAGGGTCGCGCGAGGCTCACGCGCGGGCCGCCGCTCTTCGAAACCTACCTATATTGGCTAGCCTCTTCAGCTCCGGCTCCGGAAGAGGAGAGACATACCTAGAGGCTAGAGGGGCCGGACGCCGATTTCGGCATTGTACGACGTCACGATGCGGCCCTGGCGAACGAGGCGTTTCGGCCTTGTTCGATTGGCGGGCGTTCGACAATAAAACGTACATGATTAAAAAAGAGAAAAACTCCCATATAAACGTTTCAGACTTATGGCAGACCGGCGCGCAGAGCGGCGCGGTTGCTGGATTCGACATCGAGACGTGTGTGTTATTTTGGCGTCCGGCTGAGTCAGGAGTTCCGGTTGACGGTCGCCCAATATATGTTAACGTGCAGTTGTGTTGGGCGACCAGCATTTAGTTTTCTACAAAATGTGGTTGGCAATTATTGGGAGTTTGGTCGCGAGCTAGGCTGCTTCGACAGCTTCGACGTCGAAATTTGTGCATGGAAGGTTACCGACGTCGAAAGTTCGGATCTTCTTGCCTGCCCGGTTGAGGACGTGTATACCGTACTATCCCCCAGGAAGAGGCTAGCCGCCGGCGCTAGCGCTCCCCTGCCGTCGCCAGACGGCCAGTCCATGTCCCGGTAGGCGGGCTGGGTACATGCTACCCGTAGCTACCGTATGCTGCATTATGCAGGTCGTCGAACTGCCAACTCGGGGGCTGCCACACAGTGCCAGAC